>JARKHS020002134.1:0-132437 GCA_030143305.2 Amblyomma americanum
GCTTGGCCAAGTGTGTTCTTCCGACGCGGGAAGAAGTCGAGAAGGTATCGCCGTAGCGCTGGAGGAGATTTTCTACTTGGCCTCGCCGCTGCGGCGAAAGCGCGGGGTTAATGTCGTCTTGGAAGTCAAGAACACCGGTGTGAACTTTTGTTGACGACACCATGGCAAGGCTGGGCGCTCGTAGAATGTCGGAGATACCATGAATGTGGGCCACAGTGGCTCACCCTCCAAAATTCGTAAGCATGCAGTACTTCAGTCTCTCCGTTTTCGAGGCAAACGACCCCTCTGGCGACCGCAAGGCAGCGGTCGAAAAGCATAATTTGTTTGTTTTCGACGGCCCCTTCAAACTTCCGCGGCGTCTTCGCGCCGACAGATACCACAACGCTCGAACGTGTTGGAATGGTGACGTCATCAAGGATGTAAATAGCCGCGGGTCGTTCGGAAGCACTGTGGATTGCGTTCTTGGTGGAGAACGTCACTGACTGATTTAAGGTCAAAGACCGCGCCGTTTTCTGTAAAAAAATCCATTCCGAGGATTACAACCCGGGAATACTGGTCGAGTACGACGAAGGCGGCCAGGTACGCGTCCTCTTCGATGGTCGCTCTTGTCGTTCACTCGCCAGCTGGGGTGATCAAATGACCCCGGCAGTACGAAGCTGTGGGTCCGTCCAAGGTGTGGTCACCTTTTTCAGAGTCGCTGCAAAAGGTCCACTGATTACCGAGTAGTAGGCGCCGGTGTCCACCAATGCGGTGGCATCGGTACCGTCGATTGAAATGTTCAGATCAGCTGTTGTAGCCGTAGGCGTACGGGAACGTCGCGGAGTCCGCTCACGGCTGCGATGCGGCGCCACGCGGTTGCGTTGCGGCGGAGAACTGATGCGGCGAGGCGTGTTATCGGGCTGGTGATCGTCGGTGCGTCGTTGAAGCGGTCGGTCATGTCTGTGCAGCGGTGGAGGAAATTGGACGTGTCGCCGGTGAGCAACCTTCCCCCAAAAGTTGCCGCTTCCTGTTTTCCCGACGGGGACTAGGAGACCTTCAGCGCGAAATGTCGGCGGAAGAACGTCGCTAAGAAGAGAAACGACGTGGGGACGGCGGCCGGGCATACTAGTGTGGTGCTTCGGGTGCCAAGGCCAGGTAATAGCTTATTTCTCGAGGCCATTGACTACGCAGCGGTCGGGCGCATCGACACTATATACCTGCAGACTTATACGTCGGTAACGACAGTTGCGGAGGACGTGACCGGGGCCGCCGCAATGATATCACAGAGGGCGATGATCGGCAGTACGCCAGACGTCGCTCTTCCGAGGGGGGACCTGAGAAGGGTGAGGAAAGAGTGGTTGGCGGCGAATGTGGTCAGGCGTATCGAGACGACTTGCTTCAGGTCAGCGCTAAGCAAACATGCGGAATGCACTGTGTCAATATTATCGGTGCTTGAGAGAGGAATATCCTGTTCCATTATTTATATCCTGTCCCATTATTTAAGAAATACACATGAGCGAAAAGAAAACGAACATGGTCGTAGTGAAGGAACGGAATAGCGCTCGTCCTCCTCCCTCACTTCGTCCGTCTTCGTAATTTTACGCTCCTTTGTCTTTCTTTAATATGCACCAACGCGCCTAGCAACAAGTACTTGTCATTATCTAGTCCATGGGGCAGCAATTCCTGAGCCTGAAGTGTTGCCGGAATTGCCGTGTTTTGTGTTAGTGACATCTACCTGTGAACTCTTACTATTTCTTGGTCGAATCATTCAAGAGCTGGAGCTTTGGGGAGCCACACCAGATCAGTGCAGAAAAAAGTTTCTCAATTTGCTGAGGAAATACAAGGCAAGTGGGACCACGATCTGCTTTATCACGTGATATGCTAATGCAAACTGTGCATACACCGTTCTCATGGCACGGTAATGCAGATGTCATGTTAAACTGCTGTCGTCATTGATAAGCTTAATGTTCAAAGATTTTTGCTCCCAGGAGCTCAAGAATTCCCCGACTGGGGCGGGCAGTGAGGATGGGGAGCTCGACTGGCCATACTTCCAGCTGCTTGTCGACGGCATGAGTGGTCGTCCGATTATAAGTCCACCGAGCTCATTGCATCGGCCCAAGGCGGCGGCAGTGTTGCTGGTGACAGTGCTGCTGAATGGCAGGCTGCAGGGCAGGTTTGTAGCTAACAGTAGTATTTGCATGGTCAAGCTGTCCTCTTTTCTTTTCAACATTGCACTGCATTCTTACTTAGCCTACCTCTTCAAACCTTGAGAATTTCTGCACGCCACATCAAAGCCTGCAACCTGGGAATGTCTCCAGTGCTCATCCAAGCTCTGCTGGAACGCCTGCACTGGCCATCACCAGTCTGGCTGCCTCTTCTGAACTTTCTTAAAGTTTGTGGCTTCTTTTCTTTTGTTATGCCAAGGATCCTGAGCCACCACGTGAGGAGTGACCGAAAAAAAAGGTGATGTCAATCTGCTGATGTTGCAGCACGTCTACTGGAAAACATGGAATGGCAGACAGATATAATGTAGAACATGTTCGACTTTTTCATGTCAAAACATTCTTGATAGGTTTATATAATGTAATACTCTGTCACATGGAGAACCTCCGTGCTCATTGACTCAGTGAGCACGGGGGCTCTCGTTGTGACAGAGTATTACATTATATAAACATATCACAGAGTAAGTGGCTATTTAAATTTTTAGAGCCATCCACATGCACCGTTGCCATACGGTGAATTCCAATTATCATTGTGTAATGAGCTCGAGATCTCATAGATGGCACTAGAGGTAGCAGTGAGGGAAATACTGACATCGTACAGGCATCAAGTGTATTTTTTATATATATACTGAAAGGGGCTTGAAGTACAAAGTTGAGCTGTTTAAAAGATTATTTGGATACTAAGGTGAGGCGTGTTTCTGAGAAAATGTGACAATTCTCAAATTTTTGTGGTACCCTATTCTGTGGTATACTGCCGTAAATCGGGCAGTTTCCTAAGTTGAGCTGTTTTTAAAATGATTTGAATACTGAAACGGGTGTGTGCAAATTGTGTGAGCAAATGTGATAATTCCCTAATTTATGTGGTACCCTGTTCTGTGATATACTGTTGTGAATCTTGAAGAGGTTCCTAAGGCCATAATGCAATAGCTGAGTGTAATAGCGGAGCCGAGAAAACAAACCACATGCTCAATACTTGCATTTTGGCAAGGAGAACATTGTGCCATTACAGAATTGTGCCTTTCAAAGGTGAGCAGTGACCTGCTGTTTATGGTATACACTCAATACTTTACAGTCACTATAGGTACAGTTGATTTATACCTTTAAAATGCATATTGAATGTCGCCGATCACTGTGCCGATCACTACACTGCCAAAAATAATTCTGCAACTAAATGTGCATAACTTTCTCCAATACTATCCTATGATCTGGTTGCTGTTCCGGTATTATTTTTATGGACAGCTACCACTGGTTCCTCTATATATTGCTATAGAAGAAGTTAGCGCAAAACTTAGACGAACACAGAGAAGAAACACACAAGACGACAGACGCAAGGAGTGATATGACTGTTTGTAATACTGTTATTTTTGCTGTTTTGAAATTGCAAAAAATTTCATTCATGAACATTGAAAAAGAAATAAAACATTTGAATGATTTTTTTTGTGTGCAGTGTGAATCATCACCATCCTTACTACGCCCACTGCAGGGCAAAGGCCTCTCCTATGTCTCTCCTATTAGCCCTGTACTTTGCCAGCTGTGCCCACCGTATGCCCGCAAACTTCTTAATCTCATCCGCTCACCTAACTTTCTGCCGCCCCCTGCTATGCTTGCCTTCTCTTGGAATCGACTACGTTACCCTAAAGGACCATCGGTTATCTTGCCTTTGCATTACATATGCCCTGCCCAAGCCCATCTGTTCCCCGTTGATTTCGACTAGGATGTGATTAACCCACGTTTGTTCTCTCACCCACTATGCCCGTTTCCGGTCTGTTAACACAGCACCTATGCTCTTTCTTCTATAGCTCGTTGTGTTGTCCTTAAATTGAATCCTTTTCGTTAGCCTCCACGTTTCTGCCCCATAGGTAGGCACCAGTAAGGTACCGTTGTATACTTTTCTCTTGAGGGATACTGGCAAACGGTCATTCATGATCTGAGAGAACCTGCCAAATGCACTTCACCCCATTCTTATTCTTCCAATTATTTCCCTCTCATTATCATGAGCGGCCGCTACGTGCCAAAAGTAGACGTATTTCTTTACCAGTTCCAGCACCTCGCTACCGGTTGTAAACTGCTGTTTCCTTGCTAGACTGGTGAACATTACTTTGGTTATCTCCATGTTCGTATTAAGAGCTACCATTCTGCTGTAATTGAACAAACTTTATTTATTTTCAATGCCCTCAAGCGACGAGGCATTACAGAGATGGCAGTGGGGGAACAACAAAATTGTTCAAAAGCGGCAAAACTTAGTAGGTCAAATAAATGTAAGATAATACAACATTTCAAGAATACACAGAAACAACAACAGCAAAAATTATACAACATTACAAGAAAGCAAAGAAATAAAGCACAGAAGCAACAGCAAAAAAGTAACCCATAAATCTGAACGATTACAGCACTGGAAAAAAATGCGAAGAAATGATGAAGCAAAAATAACTAGTGGTGTCACGCATCAGCCTCCTCAGAGACTGAAGATAAACAACATAGTCATTTATGCCAGCCACGGCTGAGGGAAGGTGGTTCCACTCTTGGTTTGCGAGCTAGTATGAACAACCCGATTTAAATCACAACATGATAGCCGTGATCGCCAGCTGCTGTTGGACAGGAAAGCCTGGCAGCTCGGTCATTCCTGAATTGTGAGGCATCCTGTTCATTGGACGTTCGTCTAGCTGTATCATCATCTGGGGTGTCTGGCTCCGTATCGTCGTCTGAGAGCTCCTCTGGAGCTTCATCGTGCATTCTCATGCACACATTGTGCATTGCAGCGCAAGCAGCCGCAACGTCTGGTGCCTTTCGCACCGAGTCTTCCAGAGCCTTGGTGAATACGGATCTCCAGCGACCCTTTATTAGACTTCGAGAGCCTTGGTGAATACGGATCTCCAGCGACCCTTCATTACACCAAAAGCCCGCTCAACGATGAGGCGCGCTTTTGCATGAGCCTTGTTGAAGCCGATCTCAACAGGGCTGCGTGTGTCTTTGTAGTGTGTTGTGATGGTGATGGGTGCAGTGAAATTTGGATAACCGGAGTCCCCTAAGAGGGCGTATCCCAAAGGTGGGTAAAGGCTGCAAACGTATATCGGAATTTTTCTGAGTACTCTGTTGTCATGGGCACTGCCAGGGTACCCAGTGAAAATATTTAAGAATATGCCACGATGGTCACACGCTGCCTGTAGTTGAATAGAATAAAACTGTTTCCTGCAGAAATAATCTTGGTGCAATGACTCGGGTGCTTGAACCCTCACGTGACAGCCAACAATTGCTCCCACAAAGCCGTCAAAGCGGTCATTTCCGGAAAGGGCTTTAAATCCTGCCTCAATTTGCGGGAGTTCATTTTGTTTTGGGAAGTAGACCATTTTGTCCACCTGCCTGATCATTAGGTTGAGTGCAGAGGTGACCATTCGGAAAGTGGTGGTTCTTGGTACATCAAAACAAGCCCCCACCACACGGTACGAAGTTCCGCATGCGAGCCAAAACAAGAAGACCAGGAGGTGCACCTCTCTACTCCAGCAGTGGGTCCTTGTAGGTTGGTCGGCCCAAAGCAGATTCATCAGTACTCGGAAATACTCTGTAGTGATTCTGAAGTGATGCTTGAAGTCAAGCTCCTGATTGTGGAGGTACTAATGAAGTATTGAACGCTGTGCTGGGCAACAGTAGGGATCTCTGCCCTGTAAAATAAAGCTGTCAGAATGCCGAATTACAAAGACAATTCTCACAATAACATTGTCAAGCAAAGTTTCCAACCAAGTACACAATTGCATTTTAAATAATTCAGTGATATGTGTTGCTCCTGATTATCATTCTCACCAGTACGCTGGGGAAACCATTATATTATGAGTCTTTTTTTAAAACAAAATACATGCACATCATTCAAGCCATCCTCTGCTTAATTATGAAATAGCGATTTGTATGCCAGGAACAACTGGCACTAGTCTCTCCATCCCTCGTAATGTCCGTACAGCAATACCTCCGTATATGCCCCTTCACCGAAACTCAAATTCCTCTTTTCCCCACCAGTATTGCATCTAACTTCCCCAATGGCGCGGGGAACAGTTAACCAGAGCGCGGAAAAAGCGCGCGCACGTCGAACGAATACCACCAGCCACTTAACGCAGGAAAAGAAGTACTTACCCTTCGGTTGCTTCGTGATAGGACCATCAGGACGAGCATGTTCGAGGAGCATGATACATCTAGCATCAGTAATAAAAGCAGAACGGCATCGTCTTCCGATAGCGGGAACATTGCGCGTGCAAAACGGTCTGCAGCGATGCGCGCGCGAAACGGTCTGCAGCGTCTACAGAGGCGCTTCCACCTGTCATGTAATTTGCACAATCGAAATAAAACGCACACAATTAATGCAGTAAAAATAACCAAACTGCGCTAAGCGATTTTAACTTGTTTTATTGACAAATTTTAAAAATATAACAGTGAAACTATTCGTAAGTTTTGGTTTAATTTGTATGCCGCAAGGCGGCGCGTGAAGTAGCCATGTTCTAACATGTAGACATGTATACGGCTTCTTAGACGTAACACTAGACGTCTTGTTGGACGTCTAAGTATTGGAAGGGAGCCAGATTAAAAAATTAGGGTCCAATGGATCGCAATGGGACGACGCTAGCTGACGACAGGACGTCGCTCGAGCCTCGTCTGCTCAGCTTTGTGTCGCCCCGTTGAGCTAGCGTCGCCAACTCTGCTCTTTGTTGTGATGCACGTTGTCGCGCTCTGAGCCAAAGTTATACCATCAATGGGGGATAAATTGAAGAAACAATAGATGGGAACATCCACAAGGCAGCCGACTTTGCAGTGACCATTTTACCGAATTATGTTTAGACCGAACCGGAGCAAGGGTGAGGCTATCTGGTGAGGTGCCGACGATGTTCTGCTGCTTAAAAATAGGGCCTCCAAAAGGCACAGTACTGCCTTTACTACGGAGTGTATCATGTACTGTTTCGTATTGTATCAAATTATGCCCGAATAGGATTTTATTCGTGATGCTTGGTGCAGTTGACTTCAAAGAGCGCTTTTCCCGCGCGCTGCAGCATTCGTCTTTCTCGTCAGTCGTTTTCTCGCGCTGTGCAGCTGAAACGTGGCTGTGCTATGGAGTTAGGTTAAAAGCTCGTCTGGAACTTAAATTACACCATAAAGCGACAAACATCAGCTGCCATCGATGAGCAGAGACATCGTCCGCCACCAACTCGAAACTGAAACTGCGGAAGCTCAGGATTTCTGCGACATCGTTCGCCTTTTCTTTGCTACATGAAGATTCGGTTCTAAGATGACGTAGCCTCATCGCCAATCCACTGCTTCCCCTAATTACGCTAGGAAGACCAGATAACAACATAAGTGTTTAATGTACGTACCCTTTTGCCGCCGCAGGTTGAGACCTGCAGGCCTGTTTTCTTCGGTTTCTCTGAAATTAGTGTTCCCCAAACAATGCTCACATATATCGCGTTGAGCTTACTTATTCCTTTTATATTACAGTGTGCGTTACACGAAAACAACACGAAAAACTGAGGATGGAAGGGCGAAAGACGCACCCTTTTGCATTGAAATACACAGCAGACACCGAACTTCCGGGACATGCCACCCAACTTCCGGTGGCTTCAATTGCGCCCACTTCCGAAAGCGGGAATGCGGCATCCAGCCAACTAGTGGAGATCAGTGGGAGCAACAGATTATCCAGGTTTTCTTTATTTTTAAAGCGGGAGAGAAGGGTATCAGCATGTCCTCGATTTCACTCTTTAATTAATAGCTGTGATTTCTGGACACGTTTGTGGAAAGTGATTCCTATCGTCGATCCTTTCCGCGATTTTCATGCCTTGATTATCTTCCGACTGGGACCGTTTTCACTTTCGACATTGCTTTGCTATGAATGCTTTTGATCTACACTCAATCCTTGTTTTCACGTTTTTCCTTTTTTTCTTTTGACACAGCCTGGCTAAGAGGTATACGGTTCTGCGTTGATGAACACAGGGTAGTTGTTGTTTGTTTTAGGTTATAAGCCGGTTTTATATCGATTATCTTGTTTTGCAGTGTAGAACTGCGGCGTGTGTTTCTAGTAACAATGACAGCACGAAGAAATATAGGTTTATGGCTTGATCGTGTGATAGATGTTGTGCACGGGTGATGGTAATAGTACCTATAAAATGTGTTCATTTGAAGCTAAATGAAGCATTTTGTAGTCAGCGGCCTTCTTGTAAGTATTCGTTCTCATCTCCCACGCCATCTTTCTGCTGTTCCTAAATGTTCTAGGAAAAATCAACCCTTTTAATCACAGCGAATCAGCTAGGCACGACGCATTGAAAGAAGCATCCATAGATGGGCGCCAGCTACACTAGGAGCGAATACCACGGGAAGCGCAACACGATGTCAGGTGGCCATGCGCACCTTCGTGCGTGACCGAACTATTTGTCGCAAACACATCGTCACGAGCGCCTCGCTCGGTAGATTTTGTCGCAAAGAAGTAATTGATTATCGGTAATCGATTACAGCAAAACAATAACTGAATTACCCGAAGCGTTCTCTAAAATAGTAATCAGCTGATTACAAATTGACTCGAAAATGTAATTAATTACGTACAACTCTGGCTTTGGGCGAACAGTTCGCGCGGTTGTTTCGAAGAATCATGTAGTCTTTGTTTCAATTAATGCCACAGGAAAGAGTTATCGTTCTTCTTACTGGAATAACCGTCGACGTTAACGAGGTTTTTATAAAACTATACAATAATAATCGGAAGCTGGTCACTTGTGCTTTGCATCTTGCTTTCGAGTGTCGTCTCCGTGGTATCACCCGGTTGATTGATTTCTGGGTTTATCAGCCGTGAGCTGTACGTGGGTATGAAGGACAACGTGATAGGCAGAGGGATGCCCCAGAAGTTTGTTTCACGGCGCTCATAGCTCAAAATGTCTGCCGGAAGTGCCAATGAATTTCTGCAGCCTTTTTTACTTTTTGAAACTGCAGCCAGCTCTCGTGTGGTCCGAGATCATAAAACAGACATCCTCAATGCTCTGCCCCAGTTGTCTGCAGCTTGGTACAGCGCCACGGCTCTAAACTTCAGCTTTCAAGAATCCCACAAAAAATAGTTGCACGGTGTACGGTCCGGTGAACGTGGCGATCATGGCACGGTGGGCGCACCTCGTCCCATCCACCTGTTGAGGAAATTTTCTTCCAGCCAACTCCGGGCGCTAGCTGCATAACAAGCCGGAGTCTCATAACGCTATTTCTTTTTGCATCTGGTTCCTTCTGATTCTACCCAATGAGCATTGAAACTCTTTTGGCTATCTCGTAGACGTCCCGTGGACGTCCTCAATGTCCACAGGACGTCCAAGGCAGTTTCAGTGGCAATCGGGTTGTTCTGGCAAAATCTTATAGCCACCACTGTGTCGTCGAAAAAAAAAAACGTCCGATGGTACCTTCGAGCCAGATCCCGCACCAATTTAAGCGGCAACACGTGGCGGCAACTGGAAGTTTCCTGTGTAAATTCCTTGTAAATTCCTTAAAAATAAACGCAGCGAAAACCAAATGTATTTTATTTGCGCCGGTGCAAAAGCAAATAAATCGTAGCTTGGATATCTATTTTGACAATTCTAAAATAGAGCTCGCGAAACAGGTTAAAACACTAGGAGTCATTTTTAGCGAAAATTTAACTTGGGACGCTCATGTTGGCCTTGTAGCTAAAAAGTTGGCGAGGGCATGCGGAATGATTTGTAGATTGCGACAGGTGATTCCACCGAAACTCAAGCTTCTTGTATATAATGCCTTATTTCTCCCGCATATAAACTACTGTAACCTTGTTTGGGGGACAACATCTGCTACACACATCCACAAATTACTTTTAATACAGAAAAAAGCTATCCGCCATATTGCAAATGCCTCATACGATTCCCGTACGCGGGATTTATTTCAATCATTTAATGTCTTGACTGTCACGCATGCATACATATTTAACCTGTTCTTAAAATACAAGAGCAGCTTAAAACACACAAATGAGCATTTTCTTCGAATGAGCCGCCTTAAAAAATCCTTGCAGCTGACATACAGTGTAAGGCAAAGAGATACATGGGATTTGCCATTTTCCCGAACCAATAACGGTTTTAACAGGTTGCAATATCGTGTACCATTTCTGCTAAATAGCCATGAAAAGTTACATATAGACCCGAACGCTATGACTAGAAAACAATGGAAAAAATTTTTAATGACGAACGATGGTATCCAAATTTAAGAAAAAAGTACAGAAGAAAAATGTTGTAATGTAAACGTTTTCTCTTATTTTGGAGCATGCTTGTTTTTGTATTAGGTTCGTACGATTCTTTTATTTGTCTGTACGTCCTGAGTGTAAATGGTCTAACTTAGGCCAGAAATTCGTTTTTTTTCCTTTCCCTTTTGCTGCATATGTATCCAAATATGTTGGCCTGCACGTGGGATGCTGTTGTACGCGAATACATTTGTATTGCTTTTATCTGTGAGATGCAACACATACATATATATGTAAAAACTTGCATTTAACATGACTGAAAAACCTTCACGCTGCCAATCAAACAGCCCCGCCGCGGTGGCTCAGTGGTTAGGGCGCTCGACTACTGATCCGGAGTTCCCGGGTTCGAACCCGACCGCGGCGGCTGCGTTTTTATGGAGGAAAAACGCTAAGGCGCCCGTGTGCTGTGCGATGTCAGTGCACGTTAAAGATCCCCAGGTGGTCGAAATTATTCCGGAGCCCTCCACTACGGACCTATTTGTTCCTCTCTTCTTTCACTCTCTCCTTTATCCCTTCCCTTACGGCGCGGTTCAGGTGTCCAACGATATATGAGACAGATACTGCGCCATTTCCTTTCCACCAAAAACCAATTATTATTATTACAATCAAACAGGGGCAAGGGCCTTGTCAAGCTGCTTGTAGCAACTTTTTTGCTCTTGTCCCAGCATTCCTTTGTTACACGCGGAAGAATGCTGAATAAAGATTTGATTTGATTTGATAAAACGCGTTCGCTTTTTGTTTAACATAATTTGAGAGCCTCAACCCATGTCAGTACCCGGCACGTTGCGATTAGCTGCTTTTAAAAAAAGTTATGTTTCTGCTTTACCTGTACAGGTGGGCAGCACGAGCCAAGGAGGGCGCACAGTCGCTGCATACTAGTAGCCATGCAGAACCCTTCAGCTACACCGATTCCAGGGTAGCAAACCGGATGCAGAAGCAAGGGTGAGTTCAGGACTTTTTTTATCTGGGGGGGGGGGGGGGGGGGCACATTGCAATCAGCTACGTGGGTCTCAATCAAGCAGTGCAGCTAAAAGAAAAAGTTTGCCTGAATAGGCTGCAACAATTGAAGCATTGTGTGCACAGTGTAAAAAACAGTTGCAGTATTAGCAGCAGACACTACAGCACTGCACTGCGCACAAGCAAATCCTTGCATGGTGGCCCTTGTGGTGCTGTTAGCAGTAGGGATAAGTGAAATTGCAACCCAGAAACAGCCCGAGAAATGAACACTTGTTTTACATCTTCAGTGTGGTTCCCATCTACTGTAATTATGGTTTATTACGCAAATGTCATAGTTCTGTTCAGAAAGTGTTGGGCAGAAGGAATAAATTGTGAAAACTGGTTGCAATTGGTTTAATTAGGGCAGGCAAAACAGTTCCCATGAAGACATCTGGCAGCAGCCAACAGCCACGGAACCAGAAATTTTATATCCACATATATGTGATATCATTGTGTTCACTTTTTACTGAAGTTCAGCCACACTACTATGGTGCATCATTTGTGGTCTTCTGGATTGCAGGCTGTTACTGCTGGAAGCAGCAATGAGCAAGTTGAGGTACCGCACTGCACTGTGAAAGCTACTGACCACAATGAAGCAACCGAAACACAAGCAAGAGGGAACCAACTCCAGCAGTATCTCACTCTAAAATCTACTGGCCCACATGGAGCAGCAAGTGAGACGCAGTCAATAGGGAACAAACTCCAGGAGCACCGAGCTGTGGGACCAGACACCAGGGTATGCTTCTTTGGCGGTTTTGATATAGTTTCACAGACACCTGGGGCAGTTAAGGACCTATGTGGAGTGGAGGAAAATGATTTTTCTCTCCTGTTGAGCCTCTTGCCACAGGTGCGAGAAAAAGGAAGCGACGTCAGCCTTCCAAACAAGCTTTTAATTTTTCTTTTCAAAATGAAGCACGGAGTCACATTCAGTGCCATAGCAGTACTGTTTGGGATTCATGAAACAACAGCATCACGAATTTTTCACTCTGTCTTGGGTACATTGACGGCTGCCGCAAGTAAGTGGATTTACAAGCCACCAAAAGCAGTAATCAGGAAAACACGTCCAGAATGCTTTAAAGTAAACTATCCGCAGTGTACTGTCATTGTGGACTGCACTGAAATCTGAACGTAGGAGCCATCAGAAGTAAGGCAGCAGCACATTCTGTATTCTACCTACAAAAACGAATTCACATTGAAGTTTCTCGTTGCTATTGTACCATCTGGCCTCATCATATTCAAATCTAAAGCATATGGCGGACGCTGCTCTGACACACACATTGTCCTAGAGTCCGGATTTTTAGATGCCATTAATCAGGATGACGTTATTCTTGCTGACAAGGGTTTTCCTGGCATACAGCCAGGTGTGGCAGGAAAAAGTGCTGTCTTAATTATGCCCCCATTTTCAATGGGGAAACACCCCTTTTCCCATAAACAACCGCAGCAAACTTACTGTATTGCTCAAGTACGTGTTCATGTCGAACGGGTCATCCAGCGCTTAAAAACACATAGAATTTTGCAGCACCGCATTCCTGTTAGCCTGATTCCTGCTATGAGTAATATTTTCCACATGTCCTGTATTCTGGCAAATCTCCAGAGCCCCATCATTCAAAGTAATGTGAAACCAGGTACAGTACAGCATTAAAATCGATTCTGGATAAGTTGGCAGAGCACAAAAGAAATAAAAACAGACTACCACAATTTCTGTTACACACACTAGTAACTGTACATGTCAAAGGGGACAAGCTAACTATTTCTAACTGTCCATCACCTTTCCTGTTGCAAGTTACTTGAACAAATAGTGTTTGGTTATCTTGCTTAAAATAACATTTTGTCGCCTGTGCCATATCTTGTACTATTGATTGGTTTCGTGCTTATATAACCCCTCCTGCATGGGCGGAAAGTGTTGGCCTGCAGGATTTTTGAAATAAATAAACAAAATAAAAGAACACTGAGCATCAATAGCGCAAGCCATGACTTAATGGAGACGAGCACTATCAAGTCAATTTACTGCAGAAATGACGCACACATGAGTACCGTGGGAAACAAACCAAACATTTCAAAATGCATCTGGAAAGATTGAAGCTATTAAATGGATGGTAAAATCACCGACTGTCCCGTCTTGCACCGTATTTACACGTGCCATTTCTGCAATAAATTCAGTCCATTGTGCTTGTCTGAGTTTTTTGTGTCTGCCCCGTATCTACATTGCTGAAGCAGTTGCGAAATGACCACAGAAAATACCGCATCTGAAAGCTGGGTCACTGGTACATCCTTTGCTGCTGCAATGCACAGCACACTCTACATAGTGACAGCTTTTTGCACAATGAAAAACATGATTTGTACAACGATAATAGAAAACTGGGCAAGTCCATCTTTAAGCACCGCGAAACACAGAACGTAGTGGAAAAAACAAGAATCGACACGAGCGCTAACAACTTGTGTTGTTGATAGCGTTCGTGTCTCTTGTTTCTTCCACTACATTCCTGTGTTTCGCGCTACTTAAAGATGATTTATACAAGAAGTTGTTTCACATAAAAGGAATAGTAGAACTGCTCTAAACGTGGATGGTTTTTGGCCAGAAATGTCTCGTCTCTTTCCACAACAATTGCGATGCTGTGTATGCTGCTGTACACACAAAAAAATAGCACTGGCTTGTGTTTGTGACATACATTGCCACTTGCACTTGGCAGTAGTACGGATGAGTGCGTACTAGCCTCAAACAGCCGTCGTGGTAGGCCACATAGCTGAGAAAGCTTTCGCAGAGATCAGGATCGATGATGGTGCTGTCTCTCCTGGAATACGAGCACTTGATTTTCAATAGAACCAGATCTCCATTGCAATATCTGAAGAGCCCATCTGGACTCGCGCACAACCAGGGCTGGTTAGGATGTACGATGAGGCCCACCAACATATTATAATGAATCATCAATTAGTAGCGCAGCTTCCATTACAAAAACACCAACTTGTTTCCTCAGATGTTGCGATTTTTTTTCCCACATGCATGTATGCAAAAAAAAAACTTATGTTGCTGTTGCATACAAGGACATTAATGTTGATACAGGTGTATGCCTAAACTCCATCTTATACATAATCTATCAGCTTGACTAAAACATGACGCTTGTAGTGACTTACTTAAGGTTAAAGGAATGTGTACTTCAATTGCTCACTCGAGTATGGTTGTTTGACTTTGAGTCCATAAGGGTTTAGGTATGAATGTCTGCTTTTGTAAAGAATTAGTGCTCCATTTTTTTTAAACACAGCTTCAAGTATTTTTCTTCGGAGAAGGGGGTGCGCAATTGACGAAATGGTAGGAAATTATTTGATCAGCAATAAAACTGCTAATAAAACCACACCCTATCACCTATAGGCTGGCTGTGGCCACTTAAGAATAAATTTGGTGATGTACCTGTGTCACCCTGTTGCCAACTTTTTTCTGGAAAGCTGCTCTTGCCTCAGGTTCCATTTCTGTTCCTGTAGGAAGGCAAATAAAATGAATATTTAGGTTTTTCACAAGTTCATGAGCGTGAATAACATTCAATAATTTGTTTAATCTGACAGCTTGGCAAATTACACCAGTGTGATTCTGAACTGCTTAAAAGCTATGGCCACTGAATTAATTCAATTCGCGGCACCATGACGACGTGATGCATCCATTGTTCCAATCTGTAGATGACCAGGGGAACGTCACACTGAATACATCATCTGCAAAAAACAAAACAAAAAACGTCGAATCGGGCACTTACCGTACAAGATGGCTGGGACACACGGCGTCTTTGCATTCCGCAGCCGCTGCACAAGAGAATCAAATGCCCGCTTCCTTGTCACAATTCGATGCGCTACGGAACTACTTATACGCACGGATCTCTCCTCGTGCCACTTGCAGTTTGAAAAGTGGCAGTGGTTACAATTTTAATGAATTTGAAAAGGAACAAGCATCCTCAAATATATGGCACATGCTATGCACATTTGTACATTCTTAATTCAAGAAGTAGGAAGGAAAACAGCCGCACCTTACTGCGTAACCACAGGATTGCACCTGAACGACAGCTGGCACGTAGGCATAAGCATAAAAGAGGCAGTGCGGAAGGACAGCAAGGGGAGTGCATATTCAAGATACAACGGCGGGTGCAGAACTAAAGACTACATGCAGAATATTTGCATGCAGAGTAATTAATACCAAGGTATAGTATAGGAAAGTGACCAGGATCCAAATACATAACAATCATTGCAAGGTAAAGACTGCATACAAATTGTTTACATGTAGGCAGCATTCAAGGTCAGGTAAGGTAAGCTAGGATCCCAGGCTTGGCTGCTTAAAACCTCATGCAGCAGGAAAGTGAGAACAAAAGCCAAAGTGTGTAGTTACAAACCGTGCACACTGGCCCTGCATTGTTGTTTGCGCAGCCAACATTTCAGCTTCGGATTGGGAGCACATTATTCTTGATGAAAAAACTGCATCTCTAGGGCCGTCAGTGTCGCGCTTGGTGCTGCAGCATACAGAGGCAACTTATACTCCCAGTTCAGCACTTCTTTAACCGACGCTAAGTCAGCATTCAGTGCTGCCTGAGAAATAATGTCCTCCACTGCATCATGGAGATCGTGTTCAGCCTCCTCTTGTAGCTGAATTTTGAGTGTGGCATTCATTGGGCAGCTCAAATCTGGAAAGTGGTCCGGAACATACGCCGGTGGCTCTTCTTTGGGGCGCTTGCCACCGGTATAGGCACTTTTATATTCTTCAAAAACATAACAGCTGCTGTTAGATGCACATTTCCAAAGTTATTTGCTCATTATACAAAGACGCACACAATCCACAAGCACACAATGGTGACGCCGTTTCGCAGAATACTCATTAAATGCATAATAGTGTGTAACATGCTCGCATAGCGCTTGCCGAAAAAAGCATTCAAATTCAGTATGCCATTCACCAGTGCTTCATTCCACATCAAAACATGACATCCTTTCTAATTTGCCTCCAAATAGCTCCTCGATGGATTCCCTGTTTGAAGTGTCAGGCTTGGAAGTTCGTCGTTCCCATGCTTGAGGCAAATCAGTCGACGACGGCGTGTCTTCGTCACTGATGCACATACCAATAGCGGCTACGTGCTTGAACGAGCCGCCCACGCTGGCTTTACACGTGCACGCCGCACCGAATATCTGACGCTGGGACGACAGCTTGAAAAAGAGCAGATGGAACTTGTATTTAGTAAAATCATGAAATGCGTGGCTTCGAATAACCTAAAATATTTAAGCAATGTTTACTTCTCTTAGGTGAAATGCCCTTACAGCTAAATGGTAGCGAAAAAATCCCCGCCATGTAACCGAATTGAATACGAGGGCACGAAAGAGATGAACAAAGGGATCCAAACAAAACGCTGCACTTTCTTTTCCGTTCCATTCACGGTGCGTGCTGAACTGGAACATTCCGCGTTTTTCCGCGATGCACGGCTTATCCGACCACCCTTGCATAACGTCAACTGAAACTTGGGGAAAGCCGGCGCGGCGCCGCAGAAGCTATGATTAGGAAGCCTGCATGTGGCGAGACCTTCGGGGCAGCGCTACGCGTTTGCTCCGAGCTACCATAGCTACCATCGCCTTTTATGCGATTCTTAGATGGAGAATAAGAAATACAAGCTTACCTTAATGTTGACGTTATATTCGGCTTGCTGCACTTGTGAGTGGCACTTCGCTGTTACCACCGAAGCCGCATCATTCCCAGGGCAGTACTCTTCAACGTCGGAAACGTAGTTGGCGGCACACAGCTTTTTCCTTTTTTCCGAACACCTCGACGAAAATAGTCCTCGATTCCGGCTATCTTTTTGAACCCGTAGCGCAACACCACCGCTGCCATGACTGCATAAATCGATCCTGAAGAAGAGAACAACGGTGTGCGACTCACGCAGCAAAGGCTGTCGCAATGGAAAGACGGAAATATGAGTGGTGTTACCGGAAGTTGACTCTCCTCGCCCCTACGCGGCGCTGGGAGTCAATTTTTGGCGCGCCACCTATCCTGCGCTGGCTCCCTATTGATAAACAGTTTATCATGCACGAGCTTAACTTTCGCCCCCGCATCCTTATAATAATAATAATAATAATAATAATTGGTTTTGGGGGAAAGGAAATGGCGCAGTATCTGTCTCATATATCGTTGGACACCCGAACCGCGCCGTAAGGGAAGGGATAAAGGAGGGAGTGAAAGAAGAAAGGAAGAAGAGGTGCCGTAGTGGAGGGGCTCCGGAATAATTTCGACCACCTGGGGATCTTTAACGTGCACTAACATCGCACAGCACACGGGCGCCTTAGCGTTTTTCCTCCATAAAAACGCAGCCGCCGGGGTCGGCATCCTTATCGGTCTGAGCGGATTTCCAAAGAAGATTTCTTTTGCGCTAAGTTGTCTGTGAATAGTCGTCGGAAACACACTAGTACCTTTCAGCTTGCTGTAATTCTTAAATATGGCTACTTTTTCATTAAAATCATACAGCCTCATGATAACGGGCCTGTTTCGGCCAAACTTCTTTTGCCCAAGCCTGTATTCATTCCAGTGATGTCATACCTGTGTATTCTTTCCAGTGATGCCACAGAAACGCCCAGCTGCTCCGAAAAAATTTCTGTTATAACTTCAGTTTCAATATCTGCTTTTGTTTCATTCGCGTCCTCTGACACACCAAATACAATGATATTATTGCGTCTGGCTCTGTCTTCCATGTCGTTTAACTTTTGTTGCTGGAGTTGCACAGTGCGCTCAAGGTCACAAACAGCACTTTCAAGTGTTAGCAATTTAGAGCACTGGTCTCTAAAGGATTCTAACTTGCTTTCAATATCAGCCAGCCGAGCTTCAACTTGTGTTTGTTTGTCTAAAATAAGCTGATGCATGGCCTCTGTTGTTGGGCCCGGATTAGTTTGAATGTCACCGCACAGCATAAGCGCAACACGACACTACATAATAAGCAAACATTCACGCAACTTCGATAGCATTAACGCAACTTCGAGGAGCGATTGAGAAAAAGGGGGAAAAGCAGTGGGCAAGGAAAGTTTTCAGATACCTGTATATAAGGAATGTTGACACGAAATGGAGAAAGCGAACTATAAAATTGACAAGAAAATATCTGGACAGCAGTAGGGGGCAAATCAGCAATTATCGGTTAAGAAAAATGTTAAAGAAACAGAGAGCTCTGTGGAAAACAGGGATGCTGACAAAATCGGCACTGGGAACATACAGGATCTTTTCGCAGGAAATTGCCAAAGGAAATATCTATGATAATTGTAGGGGAAGCTCTTTGTTATTTGAGGCCAGGACGGGAGTTTTGCGGACTAAGACATATAGAGTCAGGTACCACGAGATAGACACGTTGTGCATTGCGTGCGGAGAGGAGGAGGAAATGGCTGAACACTTGACACTTTTCTGTAAAGGGGTTCACCTTACAGTGGAAAGCAGCGGGGCTGATTTATCCAAGGCATTGGGGTTTAAGGACAGTGAAGGGAAAGTAGATTTTAAGCGGGTGGAAGTAACCAAGCGAAGGTTACCTGATTGGCGGCTAAAATCAAGACAAGAGTAAAATTTCATAAGTCATGGCTGGGTGGCTTGATCCACTGCCCGATTTAAAGGGTTCAGCAACATCCATCCATCCATCCATCCATCCATCCATCCATCCATCCATCCATCCATCCATCCATCCATCCATCCATCCATCCATCCATCCATCCATCCATCCATCCATCATCCATCCATCCATCCATCCATCCATCCATCCATCCATCCATCCATCCATCCATCCATCCATCCATCCATCCATCCATCCATCCATCCATCCATCCATCCATCCATCCGTCCGTCCGTCCGTCCGTCCGTCCGTCCGTCCGTCCGTCCGTCCGTCCGTCCGTCCGTCCGTCCGTCCATCCATCCATCCATCCATCCATCCATCCATCCATCCATCCATCCATCCATCCATCCATCCATCCGTCCATCCGTCCATCCGTCCATCCGTCCGTCCGTCCGTCCATCCATCCCCTCTTTTTTTTGTGCAGACTCGGGGCTGCGGCGCGTTAAGTGAAATGTGGTGTAAATGACGTTTGTCTTCTTATTGTTCCCGATTATTGTCCTTTTGTTGCTCCGATGCACGAAAAGGGCAGTACCTTTCGATGCTGTTATTACTAACGAACTATAAAATGACTTATGTTCAGAGAGGCATCCCTGCGGTGCCTTCGAACCTTCCCTTGCAATGAGCATCATTTCGGTGAGTACAGCAAGACAACTGGCAGTCTTGCCCCTTTTGCGGAAGGTAGTGTTTGTTAACATTGATTTCTCGAATCTCAACGTACTTGAGTGCCATTGTGGCAAGTACGGTGCATGCGCTAGAAGGTACCGTGCTTGCCGGTCGCGTTTCGTCCACAAATCGCTGTGTGAAATAAGCAGGAACGATTTGCTTCGAAATGTTGAACTCCACGTAACTCAGCGGGTGAAAAAATATTTTGTGGGTGCATATGAGCTTGTTTTCGCGAAACTTGTGCCAGAGATGCTTTGACTTGAATTTAGTGCGAACATGATGCACGCGGTTTTCAGTGGCAGTTCTAGGATCATCGAAACCAACGTCAGGTTTACACTCGCAGCTGACTTCGGAGGCAACCTTTTATGCTCATATTGTTAGTTTACTGCTCGGTAGCAATATTTAATGCGTGGTCAACTTATGGTAATAGCTTGCCGACTAATTGAAAGTGTATGTTTGAAATCTGCTGGTTGCTTCTTTTCTTTGTGGAGTGGAATACTAGTTGGACTAGGAAAGAAGCTTTTGCACAAATGGTAAGCTTTGCTCAAGTGGTGCACTGTAGAGCAAGAAAGGAATGCGTGATTATTAGTTAGATGATGGGGTTACATACTCGTTAACCTGATCTTTGTAAATGCACTGAACTAAGTGGGTGTAATAGCTATCAGTTGATTCTTTCCTTGTGTATCCTTTTAAAACCGAATAACTGAGCAGAGCCACATAAAAAAATCTGTGGTGTCTCCTATTTTCTAAGTTTTTAGGGAAAGCACTGAAACAGACTTAATGAAAGAGATGGCGTGGGGTCTTCCTTTGTTCTTGCTCAAGTCTAAAGGCACTAAATTTCATTTGATTGTCAATTTGATTTTAGCTTAATTCACTTGCTTAAGAATATTGTGAATTGCCATTTGGCTTCCCATTGCTTGTCCCTCTGCCTGTTAAAAGCCATGTTGGTGGATGAGAGCATGGAGGAAGCCTCTTCGTCCATCTAATCCGCTGATAGCTGCCTGCCCCGTGGATATTCTTAATTCCGCCTCCTTATAACGACTATAGCTAGCGGGGCCTGAGAAACACTGGTTTGAAGGCTTGGAGCAATCTTTCCCAGGGTGTTCTGCCTACATTGTATAAATTAAACACAAAAGCATCGAAGAAATATTTTTGGCACAGGTTTCTTGATCATGGTGTTAAAATGCAATGAGTAAAATAAATCTGCGTGGTCACAGGTTATGCCGACACACTTGTTAACACGTGAGCAATGTATTTTATTTTTATTGTTGATGTTCTAAACAGTTTATTATTGTTTCTTATAGTTGTGAAAATGTTATCTTTGCAAATGATTGCATGAAATATGTAATATTTTTCTTTTTTGTTTGTGTTTTTGTTCGTACGTGCTAGCACCTCTTCTGCGCCACTCTTAATCCTTAGACGAATTGGATCCGAAACTAGCCTTCAGCTATGGATCCGTTCGATATAGATGTACCATAAGATGACAATAAATTGAAATTGAAGTGATGCATGGTTTGAAATATAGTTTATTTCTTAAAATACATGAGAAATGCATGCATACACTGATTGGTCATATAGAGAGAGGCCCCAGGGCAATATGCTGTAATGGGTCCTCTCCACCATCATGTACGAGTCATCACATGTTGCTTTCATGCAGTCCAGCTTCGTGCACTTTGATGCAATGCTCTTTCATGCTTCTCAGAAAGGGCAGTATTTATTCTGTTCTGGCATCTTTTATGGAGATCACTCTTGCACTTTTGTATTGTTCAGATTATAGACATCTGAAAACTGTAAGGAACCTTCAGGATTCATGCAATGCATTCAACTCGTGCTGCAGTGTGTATGCAGTCAGCAAAAGTACCGTTATTTCTGAGTTTACAAAATAAATTTCTACCTTTTGCATGTTGGCTTTTATTGTCCAGAACGTATTAATTACTGCTAGGAAAGGCTGCAGTTTAGAAGAGGCTTTTGAATGCCTCTTTGCTGTTTTATGTGCCTGGTTATTACTGTCTGGCATGCTAAACTTTGCAGCCGTGTGCAAAATATGTGAACATATTTACTTATCACCAAAAAAAAAAAAAAAATGTGCTTCAGTCCGCCAAGATGTCTAATTCGGTACACCAGTGTGATACGTCGCTCCTCTGCTTCTTAATATAAAACCGCACTAAACCAAGCTAATAATAATTAATTAATAATTGGTTTTTTGGAGGAAAGGAAATGGCGCAGTATCTGTCTCACTGTATCGGCGGACACCTGAACCGCTAAACCAAGCTAAGGAGTCATTTTTCAATCACACTTTGCCATTCGTGCTAATTAATAACCAACAATTTCAGACCATTTTTAACGAAACCAATAACTCAACAAATAGTCTAAAAAATACGTCGCTCCTCTGCTTCTTAATATAAAACTGCACTAAACCAAGCTAAAGAGTCATTTTTCAATCACACTTTGCCATTGGTGCTAATTAACCAACCATTTCAGACCAATGTTAACGAAACCAATAACTCTACAAATAGTCTAGAAATGTCAGGTGGCCAGGTAATTCCCAATTAAATGTATGCGGGTGTTCTTAACGATGTTGAAGGCTGCTTTTACAAACACTTTAAATATCATATATCCTTGTTATCCACCCTGTAAATTCTTATATGCCCCATTATTATAGATCCTGCTGGGGTTGGAAAACTCGAGATGTCACCTCCATTCGGTGTTGAAAACGTCAACTCTAAACTTCTTAAAAGATGAAAGCTTAGAGTACTGTCATTTTTTTCTAAACTATTTGAGGAATCTCTTGAGCCTGGTTGTGTCCGTAATGAGTGGAATGTGGGCAAGGTGGTTTCCTTGCACAAGTCTGGAGACAAACATTCTTCTAATAACTGCTGACTCATTTCATATGCATCCCCTGTAAGATCATCTGCTCTCTCCTTGCAAGCTTTTTAGAGTCAAATTCCTTTCTCATTCATTGCCAGCAAGGGTTTCATAAAATATTTTCATGTAAGACACAGCTTCTTTGTGCTACCCACGATGGGCATTTTATCTTGGCCAGGGTTCTGTGGCAGACTGCATATTCCTCAATTTCTCAAAAGCCTTTGACAAAGTTTTGCAACAATTACTTCTTTTCAAATTCAGTCATCTCAATCTCGACACTAAGGTTATTTCATGGCTACAGTCTTTCCTCACTAATCGTTCTCAGTTTGTGACTGCAGATCAAACTGCCTCCTGTTCCTCTCCTGTGGGCTCAGGCATTCCCTAGGGTACAGTTCTTGGGCCCTTACTTTTTGTCGTTTATGTAAATGACTTTGCTAATAGCTTTGCTTCTCTGTCCTTTTGCTGTTTACTGCATTATTTACCGTGAAATTAATAGCGACTCTTACGTTTATGTTCTTCAGTCTGATATTAACCAAGTTTAGAAATGCTTAACACATGGCACTTAACATGAATAAGTGTAAACACACGTTTCTCAACGTCGCATCGTAACAGCCACTTACAAACTTCATATTACACCCCTGGAAACTGTCTTTGTACAGATACCTCAGTGTGCATATAACTTCTCACTTCTCTGAGAAATTGTATTTTGGATTTACTGCTAACATGCGTTGGGGTATCTACATGGGAATGTTGCCTTTCCTCTAGTTCAGTAAAATTGCTTCTTTATGAAACATTTGTTCGATCTAACTTGGTTTAAACACATTCAGTCTGGGGCAGATCACTATCATTTTAATTTGTACAAAACGAAGTGTTGCGATTCATGCTTTCCAGTTTTCACCACAGCTGCAGTGTTACCACTATGAAGACTACCTTGTTATTGCCACTGCTTTCATACCACAGAAAAATTTCTCATTTATATCTGTTTCACAAGATCTACTATACCAATCATCTCCTTAAGAGGTGCCGCTGCGGTGGCTCAGCGGTTACGGCACTCGGCTGCTGAACCGAAAGACGCGAGTTCGATCTTGGCCGTGGCAGTCGAATTTCGATAGAGGCGAAATTCTGGAGGCCCGTGTAGTGTGTGATGTCACTGTATGTTAAGAACCCCAGGTGATCAAAATTTCCGGAGTCCTTCATCACAGCGTCCCCCATAGCCTGGTTCGCTTTGGGACGTTGAACCCCTATAAACCGTAAACCATCCTAAGAGCTGGCTGCAAACTACTCCTACACGTTTCAGACAGCAGCAATCATCTCCACAAAATAGGTGTCCCTTCATGTTGTACTGAGCATTTTTTTTATTCATTTGTCCCCAGTGCCTCTGCAAGTTGGAACCACCTCCCCACCATGTAGTTGACATTACTGACTTTAATACCCCGGCATGTAGTTTGCCTCTAGAAGTTTGTCTGTTTTCTTTGAATTTGTTTTCACTGTCTTATTTTCCACAATTATCTCTCTGTCACATTTGCTGTTGCTGTTTTCCTTTTTTGCCACCTCAAATTGCCTTTTTTCTTTTGCTGCACTTTATGGTATTTACTGTATGTTGTCCCCCTCCCCCTCGTAATGCCTTCAGGCCCTGAGTGTAAATAAATTAATAACATGAATAATGGTGGCGCACACAGGTTGTTGTTTTTGGTAAGCTTTCATCAGCATCATACTTGATATGTGGTCTTAGGCAAGGTTCAATCTAGTTATCGGGCTGTGCCAGTATTACTACTCGACGTAAAGTGGGAAGAAGACGACGCCGAGGCATAGCAGTTATGCTTCGCATGAGCTCCGTATTCAACAGCCTTTTTTTCCCGGATTTACGTGCTTTAGGCCTGCATCTTCACAACGAGGAGCCAGGAAACATCAAGCGGAACCTGCCGACACCTTTCGGAGCCCGTGAGTGCCTACAGTTTGCATTTTCGGGCTACGACAGTTGTAGCGGAGCGGCCGCGCTAAGCCTTGCGCACCGGGGAGCTCCCTCAGAGAGCGCGCGCCGCCGAACATCGTATGGCAGACTTACTACAAGCGACGGCCGGTCCCAGCGGACTGCAACAAGCAACCGCTGATCCATCGGCTGTGCCGGACAACGGAAGCGCCATGGATTGCCAGGATTCAGGCGACTCACAGCCCAAAGAAGACAAACCTTCGAGCGGAGACGGTCGGACGGGGACGCCGGACGGTCAATACTCCAACTGGACGGTAAACCTCACTAAGAAGAATCAGCGACGGCTAGCGAGAGGTGAGACGATCGTGGTAGCGGGAACCACGATATCACCACCCGCCACCAATATGGACATTGCCACGTCAAAACAGCCGGTGCGTCGACGTCGCCTGCCACCGCTCCCCAAAAACGACTGGAAAATCATTATACGTCCCAAGAAAGGCTTGTCGGTTAAAAACTTCACCAATTCTCAAATTTCCAGAGCGATTACCGCAGCATGCGGGACAGCCGGTAAGTGTGACGACACCACACTTTTGGTTCGCATTCATCCGGGATCAAATATCATCGTAGTGAGCACACCCTACGATGAACTGCTGATGCAGTACGTCGAATTAACCAGCTCACTCTTGGCGGAGAAGCACATGACGTCAATGCCTATGTGGCAGCCCCAGACGACGTTACCCGCGGAGTTATTCATGGCGTAGAGCCTGGCACTACTTCGGAAGAGCTGATGGCTCATCTCCGTGTGCGCACACAAGGAGTGCAAATTCTACAGGCAAGAATGCTCGGAAAATCAAAGACGGCAGTACTGACATTCGACGGCCCTACAATCCCGCGCTTCGTCATTTATTACGGCGGTGAAGAACAATGCCACCCATACAGGCCTACTCGACAAGTATGTTATGTGTGCCTCCGCACAGGTCATCGATCAGACGTGTGCCCGACTCCAAACGTCCGTGTGTGCCGCGCATGTGGTGAACACAATCCTGAACAAACCCACACGTGCGAAGTTAGGTGTGTGCTGTGTGCTGAAGCCCACCCTACCGGAACCAGGGAGTGCAAGGGCAAGCTGAAGCCTACTAGACCGTCATCGAGTAAGCCGCAAGACCAAGGCCAGGCGAGCAGGAAAGCAGCTGTTCGCTTCAGCCCAGCCGATGGCCCTGCAATCGGCAAAGGTTCTCGCAAGCGCTGGCTAAGCTCGGAGGAAGATTCCGGACGCACCAGCAGAAGCCGGTCCCGATCCAGAACCCGCTCATTAATTCGGAGCAGCAACAACCTACCTTCGGACCCTCAGAACAAGAACGCTACTTCCCAAGGAAAGGAGAACTCCAAACATATCCAGGTGGCGCAGCACGAGCCTCAGAACAAGAACGCTACTTCCCAAGGAAAGGAAAAGAACTCCAAACATATCAAGGTGGCGCAGCACGACAGCAGCAACAATACCAAGGTAGGCTGGAATCAGGTTGCTGCCTCCTCAGCTCAAACACATAGTAATACACAGTGCACTAGCTGTACCCATTTAGAACGCGTTAACCGAGAGCTCAGCTCCCAAATAGCCGCGCTTCATGAAAGACTCAAACGCTTAGAAAATGCCAATTCCGCATCTCCTATGAACCCGGACACGGTTCAGCCCGCAGCATGTGTCCAGCCGCCACTGCCGTCAACGTCCGATGCAAAAAGCGTCGCCACTCCCACTTTCCCTGAAAAATGCGGCGCCTCAGCTTCCACTACTCCGACGCGGAGCGTGGCCGCTGCCGCCCAACCTCCATCAGACACCCCTCAATATGTGCCCATGGCTAATTTTGGTACAATGCAAGAAATCCTTCAGAATATAGTTACACAGCAAAAGCAAATGTTTACGCAGTTACAGCAATTCGGCTCTCAACTGCAACAACTCGGCACCGCTCACGATGATCTCCGCAGGACTGTATATGAACTTGAACACGGATCGCGAAAGCGTTCAGCCACGCTTGAAAATACAAGAATGAAAGCCTACCGTCGCTCGACCGTCTCAGGCGACGTAAGCGATTCCGAATCAGTCCTTAGTCAGGATGGCGCAGCATAGAAATACCTACCATCAAGAAAGTTTAGAGATATGGCAGTGGAACTGTCGTAACATCAACCGCAAAAAAAGCTCCCTAAAATTCTTCATTCAAAACGCTATAATAACTCCGGACGTGATCTGTCTACAAGAAACAGGCACACAGCCTACCCTTACGGGATATTACACGGTTATAAATGACACATCTCCTAGGGTCGCCACCTTGGTCTCAAAGACGATCACGGCTGTGCAGCACACTATGCACTATCCCAATCTACATCACGTCCTGGTTGAGATCATCCCTCAAAAACGTTGCAGGCCAAGCACTTTTATACTAAATCTGTACAGCCCACCTCGCAACACAAGAGAAGACTTCAGACCAATTATACATGAAACTATTCATATAGCAGGCTCAAACCAACTGGTCATACTCGGAGATCTGAACGCTCCCCACAGTACTTGGGGATATGCGGTAGACTCCCAAAAGGGCAAACTTCTCCTGGAAGCGGTGGATCAAGAAGGATTAGACCTCCTTACCGACGTTACAATCCCAACGAGAATTGGAAACAGCGTCAGTAGGGACACCTGCCCAGATCTAACGTTCTCGAAAAACATTGCAGCAGCTACTTGGACAAACCTGGGGGAACAACTAGGCAGTGACCACTACATCCTTAGTACGTCAGTGCCAACGTCTAAACTTCGCCGAACGCTCGGTGAAGTAAATATTACGGATTGGGAAGCTTATCGCAGGCGTCCCGCACCCGAGGAAGGCATCCAAGACATAGCAACATGGAGTGAACACATCAGGGAAGCTCACAAAGCTAGCACACAGAGTATACCGCGCACAACGAAAAACCCGGAAGTAGATCGTCACCTCCTACACTTGTGGGAGGCTCGTCGTAGTCTCGTCCGCAGATGGAAGAAGCAAAAGTTAAACCGCAGACTCCGACTTAGGATATCAGCACTTTCCGAACAAGCCCAGGAGTACGCAACGCAACTCGCTCAGCAAAACTGGATAGATTTTTGTGCCTCCCTCAAAGGCACACTCAGCACCTCTCAAACTTGGACCATACTAAGAAGCTTAATTGATCCGAGCAAAACCAAAACCACAGTCAATCGCACGTTGCAAGAAATTGCTTACAAATTTCAAGAACAGATCAGGAATTGAAACAAGCCCTACAAGACCAGTACATTGGCACTCAAAGAATCCCGCCATGCAATCTTCAATACACAGGAGCTCTGAACACTGATCTAGACGAGCCCATCACGGTGGCTGAAGTATATGCGGCAGCAAGAGCCGCCAAACGCAATACAGCCGCAGGAGCAGACAAAGTGACCAACGCAATGATAAGAAACCTTAGCTCAAAACATATTGAGCAAATGACCGACTACCTTAATGGCCTGTGGGAGGAAGGACGAGTCCCAAACGAGTGGCGACATGCAGAGATTATCACAATTCCTAAGGCCGGAAAGCGGCCCACCCTTGAAACATTAAGACCGATCTCCCTTACATCCTGTCTCGGGAAGCTCTATGAGCGAGTTATCCAAAACCGCCTCGTGAATTTCATTGAGGACAGGGATCTCTTTCCACAGTCCATGATTGGCTTCAGGCGCGGTCTCTCAACCCAGGACGCCTTTCTCTTGCTTAAGGAGGAAGTTCTTACAGGCATCCCAAGAGGAAGCGAGCATCTGATCCTGGCGCTTGACCTTAAGGGAGCTTTTGACAATGTCTCACACGAAGCTATCCTCCGCGAACTGAACTCCCTGGGATGTGGACAGAAGATCTTAACTACATTAGAGCTTTCCTCACGGACCGCACTGCAACAATTGGAATTGGAAATACCAGATCAGATACCATACCAATGCCAAACAAGGGCACTCCGCAGGGATCAATCATCTCTCCCCTCTTATTCAATATTGCCATGACAGGATTGGCTCGTCGGCTGCAGGAATTACCCGATATAGGATTTACACTGTATGCAGACGATATAACTATCTGGACGACTAAGGGATCCCTTGCACAGAAGGAACAAGCCCTACAGGAAGCGGCATCGATTGTCGAAACATTTGCCGCTAGTAGTGGCCTTCGCTGTGCACCGGAGAAGTCAGAAGTAATCAGGGTGCACGGTCAAAATTACAAAAACTCTGGACCAATAGATCTCTATGTAGAAGGCCAACCGATTCGAGAGGTCTCGGTCATTAGAATTCTCGGGCTTTGGATTCAAAGTAACCTACGCGCTGGACATACCATAAAAACTCTCAAAACAACCACCCACCAAATTACACGTATGATTCGTCGTATAACACGCCACAAGAAAGGCATGCGCGAGGAAGACACTCTTCGTCTTGTACAGTCCTTGGTTATCTGCAGAATAGCATACGGCCTTCCGTATCATCATCTCACAAAGGGAGAACTTAAGCAGGCCGACACTGTCATTCGCAGCGCGTACAAAACAGCTCTCGGCCTTCCTCCAAGCACCTCGACCGAACGTCTAATCAAGCTTGGAGTCCACAACACCTTTGAGGAGATCAGAGATGCGGTCTTAGCATCGCAGAGAGCCCGACTCCAACAGACCACCACCGGAAGAGCCATTCTTCAGCGCATTGGTACACCACGAGATCTACAAGAGCTCTGGCGACACACTTCCCTACCTGCAAACATAAGAAGACAGATCTCGGTGGCTCCGCTCCCAAAACATATGCATCCAGAAATCCACAAAGGCAGACGGGAGGCTAGGGTCACTCATCTACGCCGGCGTCTAGAGTCAGATCACAAAGCAGTCTATGTAGACGTGGCGGCGTACACTGAACCGAGCATCTTTGTTGCAGTCGCCCTTGACCACAATTTTCAACTACTGACGAGTGTTTCACTCCGGGCTGAGGATCCTGCCGCGGCGGAAGCCTCCGCCATCGCCCTTGCCATAAGGCATTGTGATCTGGCGGACAAATCAGCTCACATAATAACTGACTCGAAGCGAGCCTGTCAATATTACATTACAGGGAGAGTCCCAAAAATGACAGCGGCTCTACTCATACCGTCGGGCCTCTCACCTACACTTCAACGCCCCCATAACATTACTTGGACCCCGGGCCATTCAGGTCTTGAAGGCAACGAGGCGGCAAACGATCTAGCTCGTGAGCTAACAAACCGAGCGGATCCTTGCCCGTACCTCACCCCTCTACCATCAAACTATGGGGAACGGCTGGAGATGCTTAGATTAGATCGTAGAATATATCCCCCTCCCCATATTAAACTCACCACAGAAGAAGCCACATTTTGGAGGCGAATACAAACGAATACCTTCCCTAACCTGTACTTGTACAGCTTCATTCACCCTTCCAAATACCGCCCCTTCTGTCCATGGTGCGGCGAAAAGCCTACGCTGTTTCACATTTCCTGGAATTGTCCCCAAAAACCACCTCATCTAAAAACATTACAGACATCATACGAGCAGTGGGAGGCAGCCCTGACCAGCAATGGTCTGGAGGACCAGTGTCGCATCATCAGACTGGTCCAGGCACCCGCCCAAGCCACCGGAGTCCTGAACTGAGGAGTCCGCCTACCTGACTCGTAGAACACTTCAATGAAATAATAAATGTTTTATCTCTCTCTCTCGATGTAAAGAGCCCGTATCCACGTTTCGTATAACTTCGCTCATGAACAGTGATTATGTGGTGTCCGTTTTCAGCTAATGCATGCTATTTCAACATGGCCATGGTATTGCTACGAGTTCTGCCACGTTTATATTTTAACAGTGTTGTTTAATGCCACCAGTGGACAGCCTTATCCAGTTTTTTTTGCACCACGATGCAAGAGTTGTCTGGCGTATGGCTGTTAAACAATACCGATTGGTTTGCGAAGATTTGCGATCATGTGGAGCCAGCTATGCACCATTTATGCCTTCTCATGAAGATGCGTGGCTGTCACCAGAAAGGTTCTCAATTGTGCTTAAATACAGTATGGCTGACAGACTCGGCCATTTCAGTCCTGACAAGTACTTTAGAATACAGCTGTTTTCAATTCTTTGTGAACAATCATCCCACCAAAGAACTTGAGTTCTACACTTCCTGCATGTTCGTCATCTCTTTTGGTGTCTCTGCCTCTTGCTATGTGACGGCATGTTTGCCAAGGACACTGGCACGTGTTGTCAAGCTTGACTTAAGAAACCATATGCCGTGTTTTTCTGGAGGGAAAAGAAAACCTGCTGTGAAGATCTTATGTTCACTGTAATCTCTTTGGCTTAATAAACATTGAAGGGGATAGGAACCAGAAGTCTTAATGAACTAAAATTGGTTTATGCACTTTATAGTTACTGGTTTTGAGGCCAAAGTTGCAATGGTAGGTACAAAGGAGGTTAACTTGGCCGCCTTACATGATCTTTAACCATTCTTGATATATTTGTCAGCAGTCTTGAAATGCATTTTTTTCTGCCATTCTTGACAGAAGGGACAAGGAGAATGACACACAACGTACACCAGACCAGTCACCGTCTAGTGCAGCGAAATGAGTTAAAGAAGTGGAGGCACCAAATTTTTCTGTGCGTGTTTTTGCCCTGGAATGATGTACTAGACACTAGTAAACACTGATCATCGCGTGGAGTTCAGTACTCAATAAATAATTTAACTTCTTCCACTATAGTTTCAGCTGCCATATGAGTCGCAACATCACAAGTGGGTATGGGATCACGTAAGACACACAAAACTGAAAAATAACCACTGCTTTATAGTTGTAATTATTTCATGCTCTTGCACTAAACTGTTTTCGAAGCCGGTATGACCGCAAATGAACAAGAGCTATTATATTTCGCATTTTGTATGCATTGCATGATCTGATGCTTGCTTGTAATGTCACTGCTGAAACCGAAACTGCATGGAAGAATAAATTAAATAAGTAGAGGTTGGACTTTTCGGTTTGAACAAGAAAGTACACTTGAATTCAGTTTTCTAAATTTGGTTTTAACTCCAAAAGGATGGTCAGTATTCCTTAATATACACGCCACAACTACCTGGCTATCGATGGGAGTTACACACACTCCGGCAACGAAGAAAATTGATGTGCAGTCATGCGTTTCGACGTATTCCTCCGCTATTTTACACAACTCTTCAAATCGGGTGGTTCCAAGCCTCCCGATTTGCGGAGGTGTGTCCCGATGGTGGACTGTTGTGCAGATGGTCATAAAGCAGCCAATACCTGGACGTCGGTAGCTTGTCGCTATACAATAGATGGCGGGCATAATTTCTCGGTTTGGTTTAGTTTATGGGAGTTTAATGTCCCAAATCGACCCAGGCATAATTTTTCAGAACAAAGAAAGAAAGGCATAGAACGGCAAAGCGTAAGAGCGTGAGAGAGAACACAAAAGACATCAGATACCTATGGGCAATGAATAGGTGCAGAGATTATACAAACAGAAGCGGAGACAAGTCAAAATACTCAACGCGAGGAACAATTTGACTGTTTGCTGTTGGAGTGGGAAACAGAAAATGAGATTATGGCATGAAGCTGAATGAGTCTATAAGAGATAGCGAGCGTGCTGGTTTGACTGCTAGCGGTAATGAATTGCTAGGTCTTTATGGCAGAGAAAAAGGCAGTCTGTTCCATAATTTGCGCTCACTTTTTGTGATTGCATATCGTTTTGTTCAGAGAATCGAGTTACTATTTCCGAAGAAAAGATGCAGAGAAATAGAGAAGTTGATTAGTATCATAGCGAGTGCAGGAAATTAGGAGCCCTTACCTAAGATTAAGGAGGCATTTTAACAGCAGAATGTGTAGGTGTGAGTAAAGAGGTGAAGCAGAGGTTGTGTATGGGCTGAAAGGTACATTTCGAAGCGCTTGATTGTAAAGGTGAGAAATAAACAGTACTTGACAAATGGGGTGAATAGGTATTACCCATGATGACATGCAATAATTAAGTGTGACTGTTAATGAACACATAATAGAGGGATAAGAGAACATGGCATTGAAAGAAATGTCTAGTCTTTATTAACACCCTTAATCCAAACGAAATTTTTTTACTCATAGATTTGGTGTATAGATTAAATTTTAGATGACAGTCAAGCGTGATGCCGAGAAATGTAACGGATTTCGAAGGCAGGGATAATATGATCTCCCAGATAAATGTGCGAGCTCGTGATAATTGCTTTTGGTGAGAGCAGAATATCGTCAAAGTAGGTTTTGTCGGGTTAAGTCGTAGCAAGTTATTTTCACACCATAAAACAATATTCTGTAAGTCCATGTTTAATTTGTTTATTAGGCATGTGAAATTGCTATCCTGAGTGAATATTGTCATCTCATATGTGTAAAGTATACGTCTTGTGTTAGGCAGGGACAAAGGTGTAAATGGAAATTGGATGTAAAGGAGAAAAAGAAGTGCACCTAAAATGGAACCTTGGGCGCTTCTAAATTTGTAGCTAAAGGGCAAGAGAGCGTTTCTTGTAACTGGACAACTTGTATACGGTTAGTGAGTTAAGTGCGTAAAAAAGCTAACGCAGGCCCACAAATGCTGAGGGATTCTAATTTAGTGTAAAATATAGTGTGGTTTCAAATGCTTTCTGGAAATCTAAGAAAACAGCACCGGCGAAAAAACCATAATCTATGTATTGTTAAATTCTGTCTGTGAATTCAATTAACTCTATCTCTGGATTAATTAGGGTGGAATCCAAATAGCTCATCTGCTAACAGCTTGATTTTAAGGTGGTAGTTCATTATACGATAAACTATTAGCTTTTCTATTTTTACTAAAGAAAGGTAATATAGTTATTGGACGGTAGTTGGTCAGGTATTCTTTGTCGCCTTTCTTGAAGATTGGCATCACCTTGCCCATGTAAAGTTCAGTGGGAAAAACGCCAGTCCTAAATACTAAATTAGTAATTGACTAAGAATGTTGGACAGCTCACGACCAACCAGCTTTATTTAAAAAAAAGAATTTCATCGATTCCAGGAGCGCTGTATTTTAGACAAGAAATTACATGAAAGACTTCGTCTGGGGGCATCGTAAGTGAAAAGTAGGGCGTAAGTGAAAAGAATGAGGGCATCGTCGAGGGGCATAGAAACTGCTTGGAGGCAAGGAATCGCATTGCGAGAAAAAGGAAATAAATGCATTAGCAATGTCGGTTTGATTAGTTAAAGTACTCTCGCCATCAGAAACTTAGTTATCCTGGTTTTGTTTTCACCTAGATTCAAAAATTTCTTAATTGTTACCCAATACTTGCGAGTGCCATTTCCATTTCTAAGTATTTCATTTTAGTAGTACTTTTGTTTAGAGCGTTTAAGTACTGCTGAGAGAATATCTGAATAATTTTAAAAGCACTGTTTTAGGTGAACGTTAAATGGCTGTGTTCTAACCTTTTTGGAAGGTTATTTTTTATTTATACAGTTTAAAAGGATTTTGGTGATCCATGGGTTCCAGGGAACTGAATACCAATGAGTGGTCGGACTTACTGATGTGCATGAGCTAAATATTTCTTTGAGCTTCGCAGAAAATTTACTGAACGTAATATTGGCGTACGTTTCTTGTAGTATACTATCCCAGCTTGTCTCAGTTACTATCTCAACAAACCGGTTTCTATCAAGTAGTAGTGGTTTATTAAAAAAATAGTACAAAGGAAGGAAACGATTTTTGCTAGCCCGGCATCTGCCATCGATACTGAAGCACCTGAGCTGGGGCCGCGGAAATAAAGAGTAGCAGGCAGAATGGAGATATGAAATGTAAGAGGTGAGGAGACAGGAAGAGAGGATAGGGGGAGAGGTAATGTACACAAACTATTTACACACTAAGAAATGTGTTCAGGTTGCGCGCGTGATTAGTTATCAAGTGATTGCTTATAGCGTTTTCTGGGGATCGCATTGATAGGGCGTTCGATTAACAGGAAAATGGGTTAATGGTCCGTGATATCAAAATTGATTACTCCTGCGGTCAGAGGCGTAATAACATTAGATAATACATGATCAATGAGGGTGCTAGAGCCTTGATGAGCAATGCGTGTAGGTGACACTAATAGTAACTCCAATCCGTAGCCGAGCAAGCAGTTTGTGCATAACGAACAAGAGCTATCACAAATGTCTGTTATGTAAGTATTAATGTCATCTAAGACGACGATGTTCTTATTTTCACTATTCAAAATTTGGAAGATGACTTCTAGTTCATGACAAAAGTGCTTGTAAGATGCGGAAGGTGAGGGATAGATACTACCAATGATAGCTTTTCTGTTTGAAGCAAAATGGATTTGTCAAATTCGAGATAGACTGATTCTCACTTTTTCTGTTTGAAATTTGATATCGCGTTTGGATGATGTAGCATTAGAAATAAAGATTGCAGTTCCATCATGTCAATCAGTTGACCTATAATAGCATCCATTTTTGATAGCCAGGTAAAACAAATAGCCTATCATCATCGGATGACAGCCATGTCTTAGAAAGACAAATAGTGAAAAGGCATGATCAGCGAACATTAAAAAGTTTATCAAGTCATCGTAGTGCCGTGGTGAACTGCGAGGAATAAAATGGATAATAGACATACGTGTATCAGCTGAATTACGAAGGAGGCTTTTAAGATGATCTAGTGACTAGTGCACGATGATTATCGATATGTGGTACATGGTTTACGTGAAAACAGACAGACCATCAACTATGGAGATACAGTAAATGTCGCTTTTTTAGTCTTCCTTGCCTGTGATAAGGCCATTGTCTACCTACACAAAGTCCCCGGTCAAATCTGTGATGCAGTGGAGGCTGCTACAATCTGGCTCCGGACAGGTTGCCATTGGAAAACTGCAAAACATGGTCAATGAGTTAAACAGGTGGAGCATACTGTGGGTCTAAAAATTAATATGCAGAAAAACAAAGTAATGTTCAACAGTCTCTGAAGGCAACAGTAGTTTACTATTGGTAGCGAGATGCTGGAAGTGGTAAGCGAATAAGTCTACATAGGGCAGGTAGTGACCGCAGATCCGAATCACGAGAGCGATATAACTAGAAGGATAAGATTAGGGTGGAACGCATTTGGCAGGTCCTCGCCGGTCATGAATGGCGGTTTACCAATATCCCTCAAGAGAAAAATATAAAACAGCTGTATCTTACCAGTACCTATGGGGCAGAAATGTGGAGGCTTACGAAAAGGGTTCAACTTAAGGACAACGTAGCGAGCTGTTGAAAAAAAAATGATGGGTGTAATGTGAAGTGGAAGTGGGTGGAGCGGACGAGGGATCAAATACGGGTTAATGACATTCCAGTCAAAAACAAGAGGAAGAAATGGGCTTGGGCAGGGTATGTAATGAGTAGGCAAGATAACTGATGGTCGTTAAGAGTAACGCACTTGATTCCAAGAGAAGGCAAGCATAGCAGCGGTCAGTGGAAAGTTGGGTGAATGAGATAAGAAGTTTGCGGGGATAGGGTGGCCGCAGCTGGTACAGGACCGGGGTAACTGGAGAAGCTTTTGTCCTGCAGTAGGAGTAGTCAGGAGGATGATGATGATGAAAACTCATCGAGACATACGCGAGTGCGCTGTACAGTTTTTCAAAGCAGAGAGGCAAATTCATGCTGCAATCATCCAAGTATTGCCTGGCTGGCTAGGGCCGCATCGGCTTCTGATTCCTCAGTTTTGCCAGTGTACAATTGCTGCTGCACACACCACTCACTGCTTCCAACATTTGGGTACTAATGGAGAGAGTGTGCACTGATCAGAACTTTACCCGTAAATTGCTGCTGATTCTAACAAAACCATTGTCGAATCGGGCATCTTTTATACTAAAGATTACATTACGCCAAAAAAATCTATATCCTCAAGTTCAGTTCTCAGTCCTTTTTAGGAAACAGAATTAGGTGGTTGAAGAAAACAAAGACACTCATGATTAATGCTGTGCAACGAAATGTGGCTGTGACAGCTCTTAAAGGGACAAGGAAGACAAACTGAATGGCCTGTATCGATGGATTTAGCACACTAACAAAGACGCTAGTTTCATTGAAAACAGAAAAGAGGCTAAAATACGAAATACCGGTGTCACTATCACCGGGCAGTTTCGAAACTAACCTGCATGCATCGAGGCCCAATAATCGTGGATCCCGGAGGCCAGGCTACAGATCCATTTACATGAAAACAGCAGCAACCGGTCCTTCACGGTGCAGATGTTGCAAATTTGAATCGAGTGGCGGCAAATTTCCCAGCAATGAATACTTATTTTGCTGCTGGACAAACATGATTATACCAGAAAGAAATTAAATCAGCCAAAACAGACGCACACAGGAAAACTGAGAAGGGGCCTCTTCCCTATCTTCCTCTTCTCATTTTTCCTGTGCGAGTCTTTTTGGCTGGTTTAATTTCTTAATGCAGTATACCAGTTAGCCCAACAGCATGTTTTACTGAATACCAGGAAACTCAATGTATCCATCTTAAAAGGCTTAAAGGGGCTCTGAAACACCTTCCGAGGAGGGCACATTAACTCACTTAATCATTGCACTGCGTTGCCATGAAAACCAGAGCCAAATAACTCTCCTACACGCAGCAGATGACCCACAATCACGCGTAAAAGTTGGCGAGCCCTTTCCGGCGACCTTTTCATGCTCGCACCCTCCTCTGTCCCCCGCATCTGCGTAGACAAGGTGAGAAGTGGCCATTGGTTACATTCTTTCAGACGTCAGGCAGCTACCGTGGCCGCGGCCAATGAGCCGCTTAGCTCCGGCGGGTCGGGATGCTCCGCTCCCAGAGGAGGGTCGGCGAATGAGCGCCTACCTTCCAGCGTGCAAAAAGTGACGAGAGGAGAGGGAAAGGCGCGAAGACGCTGAAAAACAAATTTTAACTACAGATAACTCAGCTTATACAAAGCGCATTTAAAAAATACTTGCTGGACATTATTCGTTAAGTGTCGTGCTTCAATAGCCCACGCATGCCGCAACTTTATTAGAGCTCTCTTCACAGCCCCTTTAATATGTGGAGTCTCTAGTTGAGCCCTGTGCCTTGCTCTCCCACTCCTCCAGAAACCAGAAAGAAGGCAGGTGCCGTCCAGTCTGAAAACAGCGGAACTGTTCTGAGGGCATCGTTGGCGGCACTCTTTTATTCAGTGTCCCAGAATCCACTGAAACACTATATGGTGGCCTTTTTTAGTATTAACCCCAAAGAATAAAAGAAACAGTGCGGAAGTGTGTGAACGGAGAGTGAGACAAAAATTTAAGGGCGACTGGGCAGTGCCGAGACTATGTTTGATGAGAACGTGGAACCTCCTGGTGTGCACTGGTCAATCCTTTACATGTTACAGAAAATAAGTAACTGATTACAGTTACACTATTTGAAATGCAACTGATTACAGTGGTCAATTACAGCCCCAGAAACGTAGTAAATTACTATTGCGTTATTTGCCTTCCAGCTCTTATTGACATTATACAAATTTAATCAGATTACAATAAACTGCAGCCTTTTATTACTTGATGTTTTGTTACATGCTGTTATTTGCAAGAGGACTTGTTGTTCCAAGTTGTCACCAAAGATCAGCGACGACACTGAACACTCTCTCAATGTATGCGCTGGAGGGAAGGGCAGCATTATAATGTATGAAAACCTTGTGCACCAGCTCATAGTTACTTACACATGCCAGCACTGACATTTTCATGTCCCGTAGCTTGTACCGCAACAGAGAGCAACCTGCTTATTAAGAGCTGCACCAGTGTGCCGGGTTTATTTTGCCACTTCACGAGGTCAAGCCAGCTCACCGAGTTTGACTGACGCTAGACCTTAGAGATGATCTTGGCCAAACCAAAAATAAATAAAACAAATACTGGCCCAACTGCGATTCGAACCTGCGGTGGCACGAACAGGTCAGCTTCGCTGGCCACTGCATGAGAGCGCCACGCTATCGCCGCAGCAGAACACGCCTTGTGTTAAACTGCAACACACTCTCGCGCTGTGCGTTGCACGTCGTCATCTTCGTTAACTAAGACTACTGGAACGAAAAAGGTGATCATGCGCTGACACAAATGACAAGAAAGCTCTTAAGGCTGACGCTCATGGTTGAGAACTGCTCCTTGTGACCCGGCCTATCGCCCTGCTGCTTCATCGATTACTTCTGGAAGAGTCTGTCACCGGCGCTTTTCAAGTCTCAATAAACCACCCTTCACTATTATCAACTAATATTGTCGCCAGACGTGCCGACGACCCAGAAAAGCAAAACCATAGTGTCTAGCCAACCAGGCTAGACACTTTGGCAAGTCTGCTTGGTTTAACTATAATAAAACCCTGCCACATTTTTTTGCTTAAATGCCACTATCGCCACTGACACTGCAGGGTACTCAATGCTGTCATAATGCCGCCTGCCAACGTCCCTTTGCGCCTGTGTTTACCTGGGTTTGGAAGATTGTGGTGGATTGTGGGCGTGTGCTTCACGTGTTTTAATGCTGTGGGCTGCGGCCAACTTGCCCCGAACTTCTGAAAGAGCTTGAAATATTAGTGTGCTAGCACTAGATGCCTCGCTAGCGATAAAGCTGCAGTGTCCTGTCTGCGAGAAGTAAGCCCGAGAAGTAAGCAGGTGGCCAACCTGCCAACTAGGTCACGTGAACTTGTGCACAACCTGCCCACCGTGGAAGGTGGGAAACTGCCTATCAGGTTGCAAGCAAACTGCTCACCGTGGCAGGCGACTGTTAAATTAATGGCTGCACGCGAGAGGTCGCTAGGAGAGAGCAGCCTGGGTCTGGCAAGCACCGCCAGTGGCTGTGTTCGAAATAGTCACCTCCCTGGGCAGGGGCGCATCGCTTAACTGCTGCACCACTGCGCCAGGAGTGGTACGATTACCCCCCGGGATATATGAATGTAAAGTAGAGAATAAACGATTCCGCTTATATGGGCATGGCAGGAGAACCTAGGCGAATTTACATACGAAAGTGGCTAAACAAAGCTTAACAAAGCCAAACGTGCTCACGCATCCAAGTTACGCTTCCGTTACCCAGGTAAATCGGAAGCCAATTTTTTCTTAACATAGTTGTGTGACATGTGATATTTTGCAGCTAAGTTTCGCTCTGCAAGACGAACACCCATGCACATAGAGTTTCTAAATATTACCTAGAGGGAAAGCTGGCGCCACCCTCTATGTGAGTTTCTGAAGAAGCCACGAATGAGCATTTCATCCACCGTAGGAATGCCGGGAAGACCGCAAGACGCACTTCGCTTGGCCCTAAAACATGAATACGGCTGCAGAAATACAAATTTTTGCAAATTATATGTTGCAAGGAAACGTTGGTTTGCAATATGTCCTGTAATAAAATATGCTTACTGTACATTGCAAAAAATGAGCAGAAAAGCAAACGATAACCAAATTTTATTATGGCTTGATCATGACTTTCTCTTCAAGCAGCTGAATGTAGCTAAGCGTGGAAAATAATTTTTGCGTTTAAGAGACACACTTTTCAGAGTCAGCATTCTTTCAAAAAAGTTGCCAGAATTTAAGATACTATATTTTAGAAGCTTCCGTTTTTGTATTGTGAAAAATTGAAACGTTTCATTGGTGTAGTCTGCTATTGCTGGACGCGTCCTATGTCCATGCATAGGATATGCTCGTGCCGCGAGAAACTTACCCGAGCCTCCACTTTTCTATGACAAACTTGTTTGCAAGCACTAATAAAGTGCCGGCAGTCGACATATCCTGGCATTGCATTTACGGATTTGCCACGAAAAACATGAATTAGGAAGCGAAACTTCTCCTATGACAAGTAAGTGATGGCCGTGTTCATGTTGACAAGTGCAAGATGCGAGTATTTCATCATCATCATAATCATCATCATAATCATCATCATCAGCCTTACTACACCCACTGCAGGGCAAAGGCCCCTCCCATGTCTCTCCAATTAACCCTGCCCTTTGCCAGCTGCATCCACCCTTTGCCTACAAACTTCTTAATCTCGTCCGCCCACCTAACTTTCCGCCGCCCCCTGCTACGCTTACTTTCTTTTGGAATACACTCCGTTACCCTTAAGGACCAGCGGTTATCTTTGCTTTCGCATTACATGCTCTGCCCAAGCCCATTTCTTCCACTTGATTTTGACTATGATGTCATTAACCCGCGTTTGTTCCCTCGCCCACTATGCCCGCTTCCGGTCTCTTAACGTTACACCTATCATTTTTCTTTCCATTGCTCGCTGCGTTGTCCTTAACTTAGGCTAAACTCTTTTCGTTAACCTCCACGTTTCTGCCCCTTAGGTGAGGACCGGTAAGATACTGTTGTACACTTTTCTCTTGAGAGAAATTGGTAAACTGCCGTTAATGATCTGAGATAACCTGCCATATGCGCTCCACCCCATCCTTATCCTTCTAGTTGCTCCCCTCTCATGATCAGGATCAGCTATCACTACCTGCCCAAAGTAGGCGTATTCCTTTAGCACTTCTAGCCCCTCGCTGCCAATTGTGAACTACCTTTTCCTTGGTAGACTGTCGAGCATTACTTTGGTTTTCTGCATGTTAAATTTTAGACCCAGCATTCTGCTCTGCCTGTCTAACTCATTGATCATGATTTGCAGTTCACCTCCTAAGTGACTTAGCAAGGCAATGTCATCAGCAAATCGCAGATTATTTAGGTATTCTCCATTTACTCTTATTCCCAACTGTTCCTAATTCAGGCCTCGGAATACCTCCTGTAAACAGGCGGTGAATAGCATTGGCGAGATAGTGTCTCCTTGCCTAAAACCCTTTATTACTAGAATTTTATTGCTGACTTTATGGAGGACTATGGTAGCTGTGCAGTTGCTATATATATCTTCCAGTATTTTGAAATAAGGCTCTTCTACACCCTGATTACGCAATGCCTGTATGACTCCTGAGGATTCCACTGAGTCGAATGCTTTCTCGATGAGAATCAATGAAGGCTATATATAGAGTTTGGTTATATTCTGCGCATTTCTCTATCACCTGATTGGTAGTGTGAATATGATCTATTGTGGAACATCGCACCTTTTTCTCGGGCTTTTTCTGTTGTTCAGGTAGTTATTCTTGACTTTTCGTTTGCTGAAAAACCCCCCGCCTGCGTGCGCCACAGCTGTGGCTCGCAGTGTGTAGTAAATAAATGCACGCCTTCCTCCAGCACAGCACAGCGCATAAAATCTACCGCTCACTTGCCATAGCATATACATAAGAGTTCACTTTGTGAGGATCATGTGGCCACATATTGTCACGCGCGAATACGGGAGATCACTGACTTCAAGAGATAGCGGCGGACTTCGACGAACGTCTTGACCACAGCTCCAGATTGCTGTCACTTGCATTTCCTCTTTTTGAGGCAGCGCGTGCTTCAGGTCAGCGCTAAGCAAACATGCGGAATGCACTATGTCACTGGCCTCCCGGAAAGAAACAGCATCGTCCCGATGCGTAGCCTGTGTGCTTAAAAAGTCCACTAGGGGAAGCATGATGTGTGCGCGAATGTCAAGTTCTATGGCTACCGCTCGTAGTAAGGCTTGAGACGGACAACGTGTACCACCTCAGGGTGCAGGGATCGCCGAGACTTCTGAAAGCCGTCAGGAACGACCTCATAGTTGAGGTCTCCAATTGACCTGATCACTTTGTAGGGTCCAAAATACCGGCATAGGAGCTTTTCGCTATGTCCGCGTCGGCGAATGGGATACCAGACCCACATACGGTCTCCAGATGTGTACCGAGCATCACGGCGTCGGAGGTTATAGTGCTGGGCATCTCGGCATTGTTGGTCGAGAATCCGCACTCTGGCCAGCTGACGAGCTTCTTCAGCGAGGTGCAGGAAGGTGTGAAGATCCGCATTCGGATCGATGTCGTCCACCCTAAGTAACATAGCGCCCAGCATTGTGGTCACGTCGCGGCCGTAAACGAGACGGAACGGTGGCATGTTTATCGTTTCCTGTACGGCCGTATTGTATGCGGAGGTGACGTATTGGAGCACTTTGTCCCATGTTCTGCGCTGCATGTCGACATACATTGAGTGCATGTCACCTAGCGGTTTTTTGTTCCATTAAACCGTTTGTCTGAGGGTGGTAGGATGTCGTCTTTCGGCGGTATGTCTGACTGTGGCGTAAAATCTGCTGTAAGAGGTCAGCCGTGAGTGCTGTACCCCTGTCGGTGATTAGGATCTCCGGTGCACCGTGACGCAAAACGATCTGATGGATGAAAAATATTGCCACGTCAAGGGTTGTGGCGCTTGGCAGAGCTAATGTTTCCGCGTATCGTGTCAGGTAGTCAGTTGCCACGATGGCCCACTTGTTTCCCGAATGAGAAAGAGAGAATGGAACCAACATGTCCATCCCGATCTGCTGGAAAGGCCGCGATGGTGGTGCTATAGGCTTCAAGATCGAATCCAGCTGGTTTTGTTGAGGGCACTTTGCGACGCTGTCAGCCTAGGCACGTTCTGACGTAGTGTGCAACGTCCGACTGAAGGCGGGGCCAGTAATACTTCTCTTTGATCCTTGCAAGCGTGCCGGCTACACCCAAATGTCCAGAAGTCGGTTCATCGTGTGAAGCTTGAAGAATTTCGTCACGTAGGCCCTTCGGTTTGGCAATAAGGTACTGCTGATTGTTTGCGGCGAAATTTTTCTTCCATGGCGAACGCAGAGTTACGCTACCGAGCGCTTGAAAGCCTTCGGGGCAGTCGGGCTGGTACCGTTAAGAAACTCCATGAGGTGCCGAAGTTCCGGGTACGCGTATTGTTTTTCAGCGAGGCTCGCTCCACTGATCGCATTTAAGGGGATGTCGTCGTCGTAGTTACCGTCCTCCGTTGGGGATTCGACCGGGTCGCGCGAGAGGCAATCGGCGTTCGAGTGCTTCCGGCCGGACTTGTACGCCACTGTCATGTCGTATTCTTGGAGGCGCAGACTCCATCTGACAAGATGGGCTGACGGATCTTTGAGGGTCGCGAGCCAACACAAGGCATGATGGTCCGTAACTACAGTAAAACGTTTTCTATAAAGGTAGGGTCGAAATTTCGACGTCACTCACACTATTGCTAGATACTCTTTCTCAGTTGCTGAGTAGTTAGCTTCAGCGTGAGACAAAGAGCGGCTGGCGTAAGCGATTACTCGTTCTCGACTGCTGTGAATTTGAACCAGAACGGCACCCAGGCCTACGTTGTCTGCGTCAGTATGAAGCTTCGTATATGCGTTTTCGTCGAAATGAGCCAGAACTGGAGGTGCTTGCAGGCAGCGTTGAAGAATTTCGTATGCTTGTGCTTGAGGGGCATCCCACGTGAGAGGCGTGTCTGTCCTCGTCAAACGCGTCAGGGGTCCGGCGATTCGAGCGAAATCTTTCACAAAGCGACGGTAGTAGGCATATAATCCTAGAAATTGGCGGACTGCCTTTTTGTCCTGCGGTGGAGGAAAATTGGCAATAGTTTTGATCTTGTCTGGGTCCGGCCGAACTCCCTCGTAACTGACGACGTGACCCAGGGACTTTAGCTCAGTGTAAGCAATGTGGCTTTTCTCATTTTTAACGTTAGCCCAGAAGACATTATGGCTAGCAGCAAAACTTAGAGGCACTGAAGGTGATCCTCGAACGTTGGGGCGAACAGAACGACGTCATCAAGGTAGACGAGGCATGTCTGCCGCTTCAGGTCTGCCAGAACTGTGACCATCAGCCGTTGGAACGTTGCGGATGCAGAGCACAAACCAAATGGCATTGTCTTAAACTCATGGAGCCCGTCCGGTGTAATAAATGCGGTTTTTTCTGTGTCCCATTCATCTACCTCAATTTTCCAACATCCTGATTTGAGGTCCATGGATAAGAAATACTTTGCATAACAGAGGCGATCGAGAGCATCGTCGATTCGAGAAAGGAGATAAACATCTTTTTAGTTACTTTTGTTTAGGCGACGGTATTCAACACAAAACCGCAGTGTATCATCTGTTTTTTCACGAGGACGACAGGTGCCGCCCAGGGACTACGGGAGGGCTGAATGACGTCGTCTCGAAACATCTCCTTAATTTGACGGCTGATTGCGGCGCGTTCACTGGAAGACACACGGTAAGGTGACTCTCTGAGAGGGTGCACGGCGTCATCGGTACTTATTCGATGCTTGGCCAAGTGGGTTCTTGCGACGCGGGAAGAAGTCGAGAAAGTATCGCCGTAGCACTGGAGGGGATTTTTTACTTGGCCTCGCCGCTGCGGCGAAAGCGCGGGGTTAATGTCTTCTTGGAAGTCAGGAACACCGGTGTGAACTTTTGTGGACGACACCATGGCAAGGCTGGGCGCTCGTCGAAGGTCGGCGATACCATGAATGTGGGCCACAGTGGTCTCAAGGCTGAGATGATGGTGCTCACCTCCAAAATTCGTAAGCATGCAGTACTTTGGTCTCTGCGTTTTCCAGGCAAACGACCCATCTGGCGACAGCAAGGCAGCGGTCGAAAAGCATAATTTGTTTGCTTTCGACGACACCTTCAAATTTCCGCGGCGTCTTCGCGCCGACAGATACCATAACGCTTGAACGGGTTGGAATGGTGACGTCATCAAGTATGTAAAGTGCCGCGGGTCGTTCGGAAGCACTGTGGATTGCGTTCTCGGTGGAGAACGTCACTGACTTTGATTTAAGGTCAATGACCGCGCCATTTTCTGTCAAAAAATTCATTCCGAGGATTGCAACCCGGGAATACTGGTCGAGTACGACGAAGGCGGCCAGGTATGCGTCCTCTTCGATGGTCGCTCTTGTCGTGCACTCGCCAGCAGGGGTGATCAAATGACCTCCGGCAGTACGAAGTTTTGGGTCAGTCCAAGGTGTGATCACCTTTTTCAGTGTCGCTGCAAAAGGTCCACTCATTACCGAGTAGTAGGCGCCGGTGTCCACAAGTGCGGTGACGTCGGTACCGTCGATTGAAATGTTCAGATCAGCTGTTGTAGCCGTAGGTGTACGGGAACGTCGCGGAGTCCGCTCACGGCTGCGGTGCGGAGCCAGGCGGTTTTGTTGCGGCGGAGAACTGATGCGGCGAGGCGTGTTATCGGGCTGGTGATCGTCGGTGCGTCGTAGAAGCGGTCGGTCATGTCTGTGCAGCGGTGGAGGAAATTGGACGTGCCGCCGGTGAGCAACCTTCCCCAAAAGTTGTCGCTTCCTTTTTTCCCGACGGGGACTAGGAGACCTTCAGCGCGAAATGTCGGCGGAAGAACGTCGCTAAGAAGAGAAACGACGTGGGGACGGCGGCCGGGCATATTAGTGTGGTGCTTCGGGTGCCGCGGCCAGGTAATAGCTTATTTCTCGAGGCCATTGACTACGCTGCGGTCGGGCGCATCGACACTATATACCTGCAGACTTATACGTCGGTAACGACAGTTGCGGAGGACGTGACCGGGGCCGCCGCAATGATATCACAGAGGGCGATGATCGGCAGTACGCCAGACGTCGCTCTTCCGAGGGGGGACCTGAGAAGGGTGAGGAAAGAGTGGTTGGCGGCGAATGTTGTCAGGCGTATCGAAACGACTTGCTTCAGGTCAGCGCTAAGCAAACATGCGGAATGCACTGGGTCAATATTATCGGTGCTTGACAGAGGAATATCCTGTTCCATTATTTAAGAAAGACACAGGAGCGAAAAAGAAAACAAACACGGTCGTAGTGAAGGAACGGAATAGCTCTCGTCCTCCTCCCTCACTTCGTCCGTCTTCGTATTTTTACGCTGCTTTGTCCTTCCTGAATATGCACCAATGCGCCTAGCAACAAGTACTTGTCATATTTAGTCCATGGGGCAGCAATGCCTGAGCCTCAAGTGTTGTCGGAATTGCCGTGTTTTGTGTTAGTAACATCTACCTGTGAACTCTTACTGTTTGTTGGCCGAATCATTCAGGAGCTGGAGCTTTGGGGAGCCACACCAGAGCAGTGCAGAGAAACGTGGCTCAATTTGCTGAGGAAATACAAGGAAAGTTGAACCACGATCTGCTATATCACGTGATATGCTAATGCAAACTGTGCATATACCTTTCTCATGGCACGATAATGCAGATGTCATGTTAAGCTACTGTCATCATTAATAAGCTTAATGTTCAAAGCCTTTTGCTTCCAGAAGCTCAAGAATCCCCCGACTTGGGCGGGCAGTGAGGATGGGGAGCTCGATTGGCCATACTTCCAGCTGCTTGACGACGGCATGAGTGGTCGGCCGATTATAAGTCCACCGAGCTCATTGCGTCGGCCCAAGACGGCGGCAGTGTTGCTGGTGACAGTGCTGCTGAACGGCCGGCTGCAGGGGAGGTTTGTAGCTAACAGCAGTATTGGCATGGTCAAGCTGTCCTCTTTTCTTTTCTACATTGCACTGTATTCTTACTTAGCCTACCTCTTCAAACCTTGAGAATTTCTGCACGCCACATCAAAGCCTGCAACCTGGGAATGTTTCCAGTGCTCATCCTAGCTCTGCTGGAACGCCTGCACTGGCCGTCACCAGTCTGGCTGCCTCTTCTGAACTTTCTTAAAGTTTGTGGCTTCTTTTCTTTTGTTATGCCAAGGATCCTGAGCCACCACGTGAGGAGTGACCGAAAAAAGGTGACGTCAATCTGCTGATGTGTCAGAACGTCTACTGGAAAACATGGAATGGCCGACAGATATAATGTAGAAAATATTCGACTTTTTCATGTCAAAACATTCTTGATAGGTATATATAATGTAATACTCTGTCACATGGAGAACCTCCGTGCTCATTGACTCAGTGAGCACGGGGGCTCTCCTTGTGACAGAGTATTACATTATATAAACATATCACAGAGTAAGTGGCTATCTAAATATTTTAGGGCCATCCACATGCACCGTTGCCATACGGCGAATTCCAATGATCATTGAGTAATGATCTCGAGATCTCATAGATGGCACTAGAGGTAGCAGTGAGGGAAAATACTGACATCGTACAGTACACGGGCCTCTACTATTTCGCCTCCATCGAAATTCGACCGCCGCGGCCGGGATCAAACCTGCGTCTTCCGGGTCAGCAGCCGAGCGCCATATATCCACTGAGCCACCGCGGCGGCTCCTTATTATTTCGTTATTAACCCCGAACTACAAACACCTCTAGTGCACTACAGCACAAATTATCTAAGGCTTGAGACAGGGACAGTACAAAGTGCTAACTTTCAACTGAATTTTGTAATCTCTCATGGAGGCATATATATGCAAGTGAGCACAAAAAAAGGAACCAAACGCATCTGTATCCTAATGATGACCTCTGAAACACAGTTTGGCACCACACAGACATAGTTTTGCTTCAGGTGGATCACAATTGGATAATGTGCAGAAAGGCTGAAGCATAACAAAAGAAATGCAGCGACACTTAAATCAGAGCCGTAAGGTAAACAGTAGAAGCAACTCAGAAAGAAGTAAATACACATGTACACTGCAGCAAAAAAAATGCAACATCATAACTGATGCTGTTTATTAAGAATGGCTATGAGATTTTCATTCTCGGTTGTGGTTCTAATCTCGTGTGTACCAGCTGTAGATTTGAAGACAGTACCAAACTGTTGCCCAGACACAGTGTGGGGCGTCAGGTGTATTTTTTTATATATACTGAAAGGGGCTTGAAGTACAAAATTGAGCGGTTTTAAAGAATATTTGAATACTTAAGGTGAGGGGTGTTTCTGAGAAAATGTGATAATTCTCAAATTTTTGTGGTACCCTGTTCTGTGGTATACTGCCGTAAATCGTGCAGAGGTTCCTAAGTTGAGTTGTTTTGAAAATGATTTGAATACTGAAACGGGTGTGCGCAAATTGCGTGAACAAACGTGATAATTTCCTAATTTATGTGGTACCCTGTTCTGTGATATATTGTTGTGAATCATGTAGAGGTTCCTAAGACCATAACGCAATAGCTGAGTGTAATAGCTGAGTCGAGAAAACAAACCACATGCTCAATACTTGCATTTTGGCAAGGAGAACATTGTGCCATTACAGAATTGTGCTTTTCAAAGGTGAGAAGTGACCGGGTGTTTATGGTATACACTCAATACTTTACAGTCACTGTAGGTACCATTGATTTATGCCTTTTAAAATGCATATTGAATGTCGCCGATCACTGTGCCGATCACTATACTGCTAAAAACAATTCTACAACTAAATGCGCATAACTTTCTCCAGTACTATCCTATGATCTGGTTTGTTGCTGTTAATGTCCCGGTATTATTTTTATGGACAGCTACCACTGGTTCCTCTATATATAGCGCAAGGAGTGATATGACTGTTTCTAATACTGTTATTTTTTGCTGTTCTCAAATTGCAAAAAAAATCATTTATGAGCATTGAAAAAGAAATAAAACATTTGAATGATGTTTTTTGGAGTGCAGTGTGAATCATCACCATCCTTACTACGCCCACTGCAGGGCAAAGGCCTCTCCTATGTCTCTCTAATTAGCCCGGTCCTTTGCCAGCTGTGCCCCCCGTATGCCCGCAAACTTCTTAATCTCATCCGCTCACCTAACTTTCTGCCGCCCCCTGCTATGCTTGCCTTCCCTTGGAATCCACTGCGTTACCTTCAAGGACCATCGGTTATCTTGCCTTTGCATTACATATGCCCTGCCCAAGCCCATATCTTCCCGTTGATTTCGACTAGGATGTCATTAACCCACGTTTGTTCCCTCACCCACTATGCCCGCTTCCGGTCTGTTAACACAGCACCTATACTCTTTTTTTCGATAGCTCGTTGTGTTGTCCTTAAGTTGAACCCTTTTCGTTAGCCTCCACGTTTCTGCCCCAAAGGTAGGCACCAGTAAGATACAGTTGTATACTTTTCTCTTCAGGGATACTGGCAAACGGTCATTCATGATCTGAGAGAACCTGCCAAATGCACTTCACCCCATTCTTATTCTTCCAATTATTACCCTCCAATGATCATAAGCGGCCACTACCTGCCAAAAGTAGACGTATTCCTTTACCACTTCCAGCAACTCGCTACCAGTTGTAAGCGGCTGTTCCCTTGCTAGACTGGTGAACATTACTTTGGTTATCTCCATGTTCGTATTAATAGCTACCATTCTGCTTTAATTAAACAAACTTTATTTATTTTCAATGCCCTCAAGAGGGGAGGCATTACAGAGAGGGGAGTGGGGGAACAACAAAAATGTTCAAAAGCGGCAAAACTTAGTAGGTCAAATAAATGTAAGATAATACAACATTCCAAGAAAGCACAGAAACAACAACAGCAAAAATTATACAACATTACAAGAAAACAAAGAAATAAAACACAGAAGCGACAGCAAAAAAGTAACGCATAAATCGGAACGATAACAGCACTGGAAAAAAATGCCAAGAAATGATGAAGCAAAAATAACTAGTGGTGTCACGCATCAGCCTTATCAGAGACTGAAGATAAACAACATAGTCATTTATGCCAGCCACGGCTGCGGGAAGGTGGTTCCAATCTTGGTTTGCGAGTTAGTATGAACAACCCGATTTAAATCACAACATGATAGCCGTGATCGCCAGCTGCTGTTGGACAGGAAAGCCTGGCAGCTAGGTCATTCCTGAATTGTGAGGCATCCTGTTCATTGGACGTTCGTCTGTATCATCATCTGGGGTGTCTGGCTCCGTATCGTCGTCTGAGAGCTCCTCTGGAGCTTCATCGTGCATTCTCATGCACAAATTGTGCATTGCAGCACAAGCAGCCGCAACGTCTGGTGCCTTTCGCATCGAGTCTTCCAGAGCCTTGGTGAATACGGATCTCCAGCGACCCTTTATTAGACTTCCAGAGCCTTGGTGAATACGGATCTCCAGCGACCCTTCATTACACCAAAAGCCCGCTCAACAATGAGGCGCGCTTTTGCATGAGCCTTGTTGAAGCCGATCTCAACAGGGCTGCGCGTGTCTTCGTAGTGTGTTGGGATGGTGATGGGTGCAGTTAAATTTGGATAACAGGAGTCCCCTAAGAGGGCGTATCCCAAAGGTGAGTAAAGGCTGCAAACGTATATCGGAATGTTTCTGAGTACTCTGTTGTCATGGACACTGCCACGGCTCCCAGTGAAAATATTTAAGAATATGCCACGATGGTCACACGCTGCCTGTAGTTGAATAGAATAAAACTGTTCCCTGCAGAAATAATCTTGGTGCAATGACTCGGGTACTTGAACCCTCACGTGACAGCCATCAATTGCTCCCACAAAGCCGTCAAAGCGGTCATTCCCGGAAAGGGCTTTAAATCCTGCCTCAATTTGTGGGAGTTCATTTTGTTTTGGGAAGTAGACCATTTTGTCCAGCTGCCTGATCATTAGGTTGAGTGCAGAGGTGACCATTCGGAAAGTGGTGGTCCTTGTTACATCAAAACAAGCCCCCACCACACGGTACGAAGTTCCGCATGCGAGCCAAATTAAGAAGACCAGGAGGTGCACCTTTCTACTCCAGCAGTGGGTCCTTGTAGGTTGGTCGGCCCAAAGCAGATTCATCAGTACTCGGAAGGACTCTATAGTGATTCTGAAGTGATGCTTGAAGTCAAGCTCCTGATTGTTGAGGTACTAAAGGAGTATTGAACGCTGTGTTAGGCAGCAGCAGGGATCCCTGCCCTGTAAAATAAAGCTGTCACAATGCCGAATTACAAAGACAATTTTCACAATAACATTGTTAAGCAAAGTTTCCAACCAAGTACACAATTGCATTTTAAATAATTCAGTGATATGTGTTGCTCCTGATTATCATTCTAGCCAGTACGCTGGGGAAACAATTATATTATGAGTCTTTTTTAAAACAAAATACATGCACATCATTCAAGCCATCCTCTGCATAATTATGAAATAGCGATTTGTATGCCAGGAACAACTGGCACTAGTCTCTCCATCCCTCGTAATGTCTGTACAGCAATACCTTCATATGTGCCCCTTCACCGAAACTCAAATTCCTCTTTTCCCCACCAGTATTGCGTCTAACTTCCCCAATGGCGCGGGTAACAGTTAACTAGAGCGCGGAAAAGTGCGCGCACGTCGAACGAATACCACCAGCCACTTAACGCAGGAAAAGAAGTACTTACCCTTCGGTTGCTTCGTGATAGGACCATCAGGACGAGCATGTTCGAGGAGCATGATACATTTAGCATCAGTAATAAAAGCAGAATGGCATCGTCTTCCGATAGCGGGAACATAGCGCGCGCAAAACGGTCTGCAGCGATGCGCGCGCGAAACGGTCTGCAGCGTCTACAGAGGCGCTGCCACCTGTCATGTAATTTCCACAATCGAAATAAAACGCACATAATTAATGCAGTAAAAATAACCAAACTGTAAAAAACGTGTTTTTAACTTGTTTTATTGACAAATTTTAAAAATATAACAGTGAAGCTATTCGTAAGTTTTTGTTTAATTTGTATGCCGCAAGGCGGCGCGTGAAATAGCCATGTTCCAACATGCAGACATGTATACGGCTTCTTAGACGTAACAATAGACGTCTTGTTGGACGTCTAAATTATTGGAACGCAGCCAGATTAAAAAATTAGGGTCCAATGGATAGCAATGGACGACACTAGCTGACGACAGGACGTCGCTCGTGCCTCGTCTGCTCAGCTTTGTGTCGCCCCGTTGCGCTAGCGTCGCCAACTCTGCTCTTTGAGTTATACCATCAATGGGGGATGAATTGAAGAAGGAATAGATGGGAACCTCCACAAGGCAGCCGACTTTGCAGTGACCATTTTACCTAATTATGTTTAGACCGAACCGGAGCGAGGGCGAGGCTATCTGGTGAGGTGCTTAACAATAGCGCCTCCAAAAGGCACAATACTGCTTTTTCTACGGAGTGTATCATGTACTGTTTCGTATTGTATCAAATTATGCCCGAATAGGATTTTATTCGTGATGCTTGGTGCAGTTGACTTCAAAGAGCGCTTGTCCCGCGCGCTGCAGCATTCGTCTTTCTCGTCAGTCGTTTTTCTCGCGCTGTGCAGCTGAAACGTGGCTGTGCTATGGAGTTAGGTTAAAAGCTCGTCTGGAACTTACACCATAAAGCGACAAACATCAGCTGCCATCGATGAGCAGAGACATCGTCCGCCACCAACTCGAAACTGAAACTGCGGCAGCTCAGGATTTCTGCGACATCGTTCGCCTTTTCTTTGCTACATGAAGATTCGGTTCTAAGATGACGTAGCCTCATCGCCAATCCACTGCTTCCCCTAATTACGCTAGGAAGACAAGAACCAGATAAGAACATAAGTGTTTAATGCACGTATCCTTTTGCCGCCGCAGGGTGAGACCTGCATGCCTGTTTTCTTCAGTTTCTCTGAAATTACAGTGTTCCCCAAACAATGCTCACATATATCGCGTTGAGCTTACTTATTCCTTTTATATTACAGTGTACGTTGCTCGAAAACAACGCGAATAACTGAGAATGGAAGGGCGAAAGACGCAAATTTTTGCATTGAAATACACAGCAGACACCGAACTTCCGGGACATGCCACCCAACTTTCGGTGGCTTCAATTGCGCCCACTTCGTAAAGCGGTAATGCGGCATCTAGCCAACTAGTGGAGATCAGTGGGAGCAGCAGAGTATCCAGGTTTTCTTTCTTTTTAAAGCGGGAGAGAAGGGTATAAGCATGTCCTTGATTTCACTCTGATAAAGAGCTGCGATTTCTGGACACGTTTGTGGAAAGTGATTCCTATCGTCGATCCTTCCTGCGATTTTCATGGCTTGATTATTCTCCGACTGGGACCGTTTTCACTTTTAACATTGCTTTGCTATGAATGCTTTTGATCTACACTCGATCCTTGTTTTCACGTTTTTCCTTTTTTTCTTTTCACAGAGCCTGGCTAAGAGATATACGGTTCTGCGTTGATGAACACAGGGTACTTGTTGTTTGTTTTAGGTTATAAGCCGGTTTTATATCGATTTTCTTGTTGTTTTTGCAGTGTAGAACTGCGGCGTGTGTTTTTAGTAACTATGACAGCACGGATAAATATAGGTTTATGGCTTGATCGTGTGATAGATGTTGTGCACGGGTAATGGTAATAGTACCTATAAAATGTGTTCATTTGAACCTAAATGAAACAGTTTGTAGTTAGCGGCCTTCTAGTAAGTATTCGTTCTCATCGCCCACGCCATCTTTCTGCTGTTTCTAAATGTTCAAGGAAAAATCAGCCTTTTTAATCACACCGAATCAGCTAGGCACGACGCATTGAAAGAAGCATTCATAGATGGCGCCAGCTACACCAGGAGCGAATACCGCGGGAAGCGCGACACGATGTCAGGTGGCCATGCGCACCTTCGTGCGCGACCGAACTATTTGTCGCAAACACATCGTCACGAGCGCCTCGCTCGGTAGATTTTGTCGCAAAGAAGTAATTGATTACCGGTAATCGATTACAGCAAAACAATAACTTAATTACCCGAAGTGTTCACTAAACAAGTAATCACCTGATTACAAATTGACTCGAGAATATAATTAATTACGTACAACTCTGGCTTGGGGCGAACAGTTCGCGCGGTTGTTTCGAAGAATCATGTAGTCTTTGTTTAAATTAATGCCATAGGAAAGAGTTATCGTTTTTCTTACCGGAATAACCATCAACGTTAACGACGTTTTTCATAAAACTAAACAATAATAATCGGAAGCTGGTTACTTGCGCTTTGCATCTTGCCTTCGAGTATCGTCTCTGTGGTATCACCCGGTTGGTTGATTTCTGGGTTTATCAGCCGCGAGCTGTACGTGGGTATGAAGGACCACGTGATAGGCAGAGGGATGCCCCAGAAGTTTGTCTCACGGCGCTCATAGCTCAAAAATGTCTGCCGGAAGTGCCAATGGATTTCTGCAGACATTTTCCCGTTTTGAAACTGCAGCCAGCTCTCGTGTGGTCCGAGATCATAAGACAGACATCCTCAATGCTCTGCCCCAGTTGTCTGCAGCTTGGCACAGCGCCACGGCTCTACACTTCAGCTTTCAAGAATCCCACAAAAAATAGTTGCACGGTGTACGGTCCGGTGAACGTGGCGATCATGGCACGGTGGGCGCACCTCGTCCCATCCACCTGTTGAGGAAATTTTCTTCCAGCCAGCTCCGGGCGCTAGCTGTATAATAAGCCGGAGTCTCATAGCGCTACTTCTTTTTGCATCTGGTTCCTTTTGATTCTACCCAATGAGCATTGAAACTCTTTTCGCTATCTCTTAGACGTCCCGTGGACGTCCTAAGCGTCCACAGGACGTCCAAGGCAGTTTCAGTGCCAATCGGGTTGTTCTGGAAAAATCTTATAGCCATCACTGTGTCGTCGAAAAAAAAACACGTCCGATGGTACCTTCGAGCCAGATCCCGAACGAATTTAAGCGACAATGCGTGGCGACAACTGGAAGTTTCCTGTGTTAAAATATCTTGGGTTTTCCTGTTCCCAAAACTTGGCCACCCGGGTGAAATATAGTCTCATCCGTGAAAAGCAAAAACTGAAGCTGACCACGGTCATGAGCAATCTAAATTTCTTTTCTGACACAGCTGGCGTTCTGCAAGGCAAAACGCGAGCTGACGCTCCAACTTGTTCCCAAATAACATGGCGAATCCCAAATGCCAAATGAGAGGTAGACTCCGGAATTATGGGCAGCAGTGAAAACTGCGGAACAATCTCTTCCCGCACGAAATCCTTGATTTGTTGGAGCAGCCCAGAGCCGTAAGTGGCATCGGTCAAGGCTACGACCATTTCTTCGGGTTGCCGAGAGATTATGTGTTGCTGCCGAAGCTCGTCGTAACTCTGACACAGGGTGATAGCGTCAGCAACGATGCGGGGCTCACTGACCAGTAATATCTGGAAAGCGCCTTCATGGATGCCTTTCAACATGTGCCGAATCTTGTCGTTTTCGGTCGTCGAGGATATGTTGAAGCGATGACAAAATCTAAAACATCCTTTATGTAGCTGCTGAATGTTTCCCCGGTATGCTGCGCCCGTCCGCGCGAACAATGTTCTGCAAGAAGCTTGCGGACTGCAGGGCATCCAATGACGTCCGCAAAGCAGGCTTTGAAGGTGGCCTAAGTCGTTGTCGGCCTCGTGACTGCCGTACCAGAGTTTAGTGACTTGCGTTAGGTAAAAGACGTCTTAGAAGGGTAAGGTTTCGGGCTAGTGGGTAGTCAACATGACGATCCATAGCGCACAAAATTCAAGGGACACAACACGAGCGCCTAACTTCCACTAAACCTGTGGAAGTTTAGCGCTCGTGTTGTGTCCCTTGAGTTTTGTGCGCTATGAATCCGCATAAAAGACGACTTTGTTGAGTCTGAGGACGTCGTCTTACTTTGCGTGCTGACGCATTCATACGGCGACAGCTTGTCCTCAACGTCTTGATCATCGGTGCCACTGAAAACTGGCGGCTCCCGGTGGCGAAGCATTACGGAGCTAGCAACAGAAGGAGCCGAGGACGCAGGGCCGGAGCTGGTGCTGACAAGGTCGGTCATCGAGGTGGGGAGCCGGCGTCTGCGGCGCTCCTGAGGGTGCAGGTAGGATCGAAACCCGCACCTATACCAAATGTAAGGCGAGATTTATGACACTGATAGCCGTCAGAAAGTGAGCAGTGATTTACTGGTTTGGCAGTTCGTAGTCTGCCGGGCCGGTACAGTTCTCGCCTTCGTCAGCTTCTAGCCGTTCGGCTCAACTTCTTCGCAACAGATCCACCAAAAAGGCAAGAATCCATTCCGATGCTTCAAGAGGGCCAAGGGACATCCAGAGGGGATGACTTGGAAGGCAAGAGGCCCATTAAAGCTGGGGCAAATTTAACGTCCTTTGGGTAATGGCAAAATGGGGCATCGAGTTACAGGAGCCATGAAAGCGTTTGAATCTGGCTGAAAGGCACGAATGAATCAATAAACGAATTTCAGAGGAAAGGCATAGCAAGGAAGGAGAATATATCCCTCGACTCTTAATCTGATTTTGCCTTGTCCGAGCGCCAACAGCTGGTTTTCTAATAAAGCAGTCTACTAAAACCATTGCTGGAGATCGTGACGTAAGGCGACACGCCGTGAATGCCGGTGTACTTCTCGAATACGGCCGTGTCACTCATGTTCTCCTGTCCTGCTTCAATGTTAGTAGCGATCCACTCGATGTTAGTTACAATATATGCTCTTCGATGATCACACCGTTTTCTGAAAGGAGTCGAAATAGGTGTCGTCTAATGCCTAAGCCGGGGGCGGATTCATATGGCTTAATTCATGGAGGAATGATCTGATCTGTGCACTTGCATTTCGTCAGCTTTCTCGGTGGGAAAAAGAAAACGGTCATGATGGTGGCAGATGTAGTTGGTCAATATAAATCTCCGGCCCCTCCTCCGCCCTTCGATTGCAGGACGCATACATGAAAAATGTGGTTCACAAATTGCGAAAGCGCTTGCGAAAGCGCTGCAAGCAAGGTGCTCAATATGCAACGTCTTTTCCTGGTACAGGTCCTGCTGCTGTCAAGTACGCATGCACCTTCGCAGACTATCGCCAAGCTTCATCAAGTCTCAACAGAAGAATTGGTCATCAAAGATAACACATCGGGCAGCACCGTCGCCGTGGGGACGCCACAGGTGCATGGATATCGGACGTTGTCGACCGTGACGTCATCGACCCTTGGCCCTATAAATTCGGCGCCACACCCGTCCGTCTTCAGTGGGTGCGGCGAAAGCGCTGCAAGCAAGGTGCTCAATATGCAACGTCTTTTCCTGGTACAGGTCCTGCTGCTGTCAAGTACGCATGCACCTTCGCAGACTATCGCCAAGCTTCATCAAGTCTCAACAGAAGAATTGGTCATCAAAGATAACACATCGGGCAGCACCGCCGCCGTGGGGACGCCACAGGTGCATGGATATCGGACGTTGTCGACCGTGACGTCATCGACCCTTGGCCCTATAAATTCGGCGCCACACCCGTCCGTCTTCAGTGGGTGCGGCGAAAGCGCTGCAAGCAAGGTGCTCAATATGCAACGTCTTTTCCTGGTACAGGTCCTGCTGCTGTCAAGTACGCATGCACCTTCGCAGACTATCGCCAAGCTTCATCAAGTCTCAACAGAAGAATTGGTCATCAAAGATAACACATCGGGCAGCACCGTCGCCGTGGGGACGCCACAGGTGCATGGATATCGGACGTTGTCGACCGTGACGTCATCGACCCTTGGCCCTATAAATTCGACGCCACACCCGTCCGCCTTCAGTGGGTGCGGCGAAAGCGCTGCAAGCAAGGTGCTCAATATGCAACGTCTTTACCAGGTACAGGTTAGTTATGTTTGCACCATACGATCTTACGATCGGTTTCTTGTTCTCTTGCCGTACCCACGCACATGTCTGAACTGTGCCTATAGCTGCTATTGTTCATGTATGCTGCTAATTTGTGGAGATATAGAGATGAATCCAGGTCCAACAGTTGATGAAATGTTTCAGACACTCATTGAGGGGCAGAAAGACATTAGGCTTCGTTTAGAGGCTACAGAAAGAGCACTGGGCAACTTTGGTGATCGCTTAAGTAACATAGAGGCAAACGTAAAAGAGCTGCGGATGAAAACAGATGAAATTGAAAACATAAGCACAGTTTTGAATGGTGTGCGGGATGCACTTGCACGGCATCAAGCCAGGCTTGAAGATCTAGAAGATAGAAGTCGGAGGTCAAATTTGATTGTTTTTGGCGTACAGGAAGATCCTATTAAATCAGAGTCGCATTTGCGCAGGAAAGTTATAGATGATGTTTTCTCCGCTAAATTGGGAGTGCAGTGTTCATCTGTAGCTCGAATTCATAGAATGGGGAAAAGTTCTTCTAATCGCCCTGTCATAATGTACTTTCAGGACTATAGGGAAGAGCAAGCAGTCTGGAGCAATGTGTCTAAACTAAAAGGAGAAAACATTAGAATCGATAATGACTACTGCGCGGAAACGTTGTGCAAACGCAAGCATCTTTGGCAAAGTGCAAAACTTGAAAAAAAGGCTGGAAGTAAGGTTTCCTTGATTTATGACAAGTTGAAGGTCGATGGGCGGTTCTATAAATGGGATGCTGTTCTAAACTCTAGGAGATTGATAGAACGCAACACCACATCTTTATCTGAAAGTTAATGGCCAGATACGTCCGATGTGCGGTTAGTTTCTCTAAATGCTAGAGGCGTTGTAAACAAGACAGGAAAACTGGAAGAATGTTTGCTCTCTTTGGATCCGCACGTGTGCATCATAACTGAAACCTGGCTACATGAGCAAATCAGTGACGATGACATCGTCCCACCAGGTTATCGGTTATATCGGCGGGACCGAGGATCTAGAGGGTGTGGTGTTGCTGTTGTTGTTAAATCCTGTGTCGAAGTTGACGTCGAAAGCCAGATTGCTGAGCATGACAGCCTTTTTTTAAAAAAAAATCAAAGTGAAGGAAACAGCGTTTCATTTGTGTACGGTTTATCGTGCCCCAGATGCTGATGAAAGCTTCTTGAGTAAAATGTATGATCGATTGTTGTTGTTACGAAACAAGAATGTGATTGTAACGGGTGACTTTAATTTGCCTTTAATAAATTGGAACAATCTGTCTTTTGGATTATCGCAAACGAGCGATATTATCCTTGATGTTATGCTTGCTCTTGGTCTTGATCAAATAATTACTGAATGTACTCGCGAAACATCAATTCTTGACCTGCTGTTCATTAGCGAAAGATTTAAAGAAGGAACGGTTACAATTGAACCCGGTATATCTGACCATAAGTTAGTTTTTTTTTCCTGGAGAGTTGAAAAATCAAAAACACACGCGCTCGATATTGCTATAGTTAAGGAATTTAGTCGAGCTGACGATGTGGCGATTATTGACTATATTGAAGAAAATCTTGTGATTACATGTGATGTGGAAAGCTTTTGGCAACGGTTCACTAATGTGCTTAGGCATTGTATTAAAGATTACGTTCCAGACCGAAAAACATTTAAAAAGCGGAAACATCCATGGATTACTCGTGAAATTATACGCATTAAGCGTAGACTTAAGAGACATCATAAAAAGCATGGGACGTCAACGCCGCTGTTTAAAGACATCAAACATGACCTGTTATCAAAAGTGAGCAGCGCCAGGACTAAATATTTTTCGCACACTTTAGCAGAGTTTCTAAAGTCTGATCCGAAGAAATTTTGGCGGCACTTGAGAAGACCCAAAGATGCACTTACCAAAATAAAAGTTAGAGACAAGATTATCACGGACGCTGCCGAAATAGCTGAGAATTTTAACCAGTATTTCTACGAGGTGTTTTCAGAATTAGATGAATATGAAATAAAAGCAGCGGCTGCACCAGAGGAGGGCATTGAAGTGACTCGTGAGGGTGTCCTGGCGATGCTCTTGAAACTGGACACTAAAAAATCCGCTGGACCCGATGGTCTTCCGAAAGTATTTTTGAGGCGATGTGCAGAACAAATATCAGGTTGCCTAACAGACATTTTTAAAATATCATTAGCATGAGGAAAACTTCCTTCAGATTGGAAAATAGCTCGTGTGGTTCCTGTGTATAAAAAAGGTGATCGACTGTCAGTTTCAAATTATCGGCCTGTTTCCATAACATGGAGTTGCTGTAAGATGTTGGAGCACATTGTAGCCGGCTACCTGCGAAAGTTCCTGAGCGATCATAATCTTCTGTCTGATTGTCTACACGGGTTTAGGCAGGGTTTATCTACAGTTACTCAGACTGTTCTGACTGTGCACGACTTTGCGCGGGTGTTTGATATGTCCGGGCAAACTGACGTGGTTTTCTTTGATTTTAGCAAGGCCTTTGATAAGGTGCCACATGCTAAACTTCTCTATAAGATGGAATGTATGGGTGTGCCTTTTTTATCATTCGGTGGGTTCAAGCATACCTTACAGACAGACGGCAATATTGACACTGGTGATAGAAGTGGAGGACGAAGGGAACTCAGGCGATAGAAGCAGAGGACGAAGAAAATCTTCTCCTGCTCGTGCTCGCTCTACCGGCTGTGTAGCTCCTTGGTCCCCGAGTGTTTTTGGTGTACTATTCGTTACAAATCTGGTGGAGGTGCTGGGTACGCTTCCAGACCCGCGCAGCCCACCTGTGATCACGGATCTCACCCCGGTCCACCAGCGCCGCGGCCGCCGCCTGCGAGGAGAGTCCCCAGAGTTCGGACCCCTTCCGGCAGCCACCAGGACGACACAGCCTCGGACGTCGGAGGAGCCAGCTGCCATGTCAACTGAGAGTAGGCTCCCAGCTCACATCCTGTGCCAGCAGCCACGAACACCCCCGTCTTTTCATGGCGACGTGTTCGAGGACGCCGAGGACTGGCTCGAGACATTCGAGCGTGTCGCCCGTTACAACGGGTGGAGCGATGAGCGGAAGCTCCACAACGTGTATTTCGCTCTCGAAGAGTCGGCGCGGACATGGTTCGAAAACCATGAGGCTTCGTTTCCATCCTGGGAGGCCTTCTGCCGCAACCTGCTCGCCACTTTTCCAAACGCCGACCGCCGGGAGCGAGCTGAAGCTGCGCTACACTCGCGCAACCAGCGCCGAACGAGAGTGTCCGCATGTTCTTTGAGGACATGACCCGCCTTTTCAAGCGCGCGGACCCCTCTATGTCGGAAGACAAGAAGCTTCGCCATTTAATGCGTGGTGTCAAGCAGGAGCTATTCGCGGGACTCGTGCGCAGCCCACCGCGCACTGTGGCCGAGTTTCTCAGCGAGGCGGCCACCATGGAGAAGACTCTACAGCAACGAGCCCGCCAATACAATCGTGACGTCAACGCCTTCGGGCCAGACACCTGTTCTATGCATCTCGGAAGCGCCCCGGACGACTTACGCGAACTCATCCGTTCCGTCGTCCGGGAGGAACTCCAAGCCCTTCGGACGCCTTCTAACATGCCATCCTTCGCGTCGCTGACTGACGTCGTCCGCGACGAGGTGCGCCTCGCAGCCCAACAACAAGCATCTGAGGTACCCCTCCAGCTTGACGCAAGACCCACGTACGCGTCTGTACTCCGTCAAGCTCCGACGTCGGGCTACACCATCAATGCCGCGGCTCCATCAGTGCGGCCACCGGGTCCCCCTCGTGACCCCGCTCTGCCAGCCTACGAGCGGACGCGTAAGAGTCAAGTGTGGCGGGCCCCAGACCGTCGGCCCCTCTGTTATCATTGTGGCGAGGCGGGTCACCTCTATAGGGCGTGCCCGTACCGCGGCGTGGGCCTGCGGGGTTTGCCCCGGACGACCCCTGCCCTCGCAATGGTGAAAGGCCACTTGAGACAGCCTCTCACCTATTGGAGCGGCAGAATCTCGTCACATCCGGTCGCCGCGGGTCTCGATCACCGTCCCCAATGCGCTACCGTTCTCCAAGTCCCCGCGGAGCGCAAAGCTATTCCGGACGCCGTTCGCCCAGCCCACGCCGGGAAAACTAATGCCGGCGGCCTCCGGAGGCAAGGCCGCTGCTGTAGGGAAATGTGAAGATCCTCCGCCACCATCACGCCGATACGCCATTTCGCCGGGGGCAGGTAGCGACAGCATCCGACACGCTACCTCCGATTTGTACGTAACAATTGATGGAGTCGACGTCTCCGCCTTACTCGACACCGGTGCCGATTACTCCGTAATGAGCCGTGCCCTCGCCAAAGAATTAAAGAAAGTTTTGACGCGATGGTCTGGGCCGAGCATTCGTACTGCTGGGAGTCACCTGATTACCCCTGCTGGCAAGTGTACTGCAAGGGTCGGCATCCGTGGTTTTCTGTACGTCTGTGAATTCGTGGTACTGTCCGAGTGTTCGAGGGACTTGATCCTGGGCCTTGACTTTCTGCAGACGAACGGCGCTGTCATTGATCTGAACGAAGCCCGGATCACGTTCTCGACGAAACAGGCCGTGGCGCATACCGACAGAGATCCGGGAATCAACGCTCTGCGTATAGTCGACGATGACGTGATGGTGCCACCACGGTCTAGCGTCCTGGTTCTCGTGAGACATGACTTGTTCCACGATTACGAGGGTATCGCGGATAGCCACCTCCCGCTGCTGCTCGCGAAGGGAATAGCCGTCGCTCGAGGCCTCGTCCAGTTGCATAACGGTTGTACTAGTGTCCTACTCACGAACTTCGCCAACGAGGTTCAGCACCTCGCCAGGGACACGGCTGTTGCCTTACTTCACGAAGTTACTGTGCTGCCTGATTTATGCGCCGTCGGGGCCAGCCCTCAAGACGAGGCCGCACCATGCCACGCCCTGCAGACCGTGAAAATCAACCCGGACTTGGCACCTGAGCAGAAGAATCTTCTGTCTGCTCTTCTAGCAGATTTTGCAGATTGCTTCGCCACCAGCTCCAGGGTCGGTCGTACACCTGTCGCCAAGCATCGCATCATCACAGACGAGGCCACGCCGCCTGTATGCCAGCGCCCATACCGTGTTTCTCCTAAGGAACGCGAAGCCATTAAAACGCAAGTCGATGAAATGCTTGCAGACGATGTTATTCAGCCGTCAACAAGCCCATGGGCGTCGCCCGTGGTCCTCGTCAAAAAGAAAGACGGCACCTTGAGATTCTGTGTTGATTACCGGAAACTAAACAACGTGACCAAAAAGGACGTTTATCCGCTTCCCAGGATTGACGATGCCCTCGGCCGATTACGTGACGCCAGGTTCTTCTCCTCATTAGATCTCAATAGCGGATACTGGCAGAGAGAGGTGGACCAGAGAGACCGAGAGAAGACGGCTTTCGTGACTCCAGACGGTTTATACGAGTTCAAGGTGCTCCCGTTTGGTCTTTGCTCGGCGCCGGCCACGTTCCAGCGTATGATGGACACCGTTTTATCCGCTCTGAAGCGGCAGTCTTGCTTGGTGTACTTGGACGACGTCGTCATTTTCTCGCCTACCTTCGATCAACACTTGGGCCGGCTGCGCATCGTGCTTCGAGCCCTGAAATGCGCGCAGCTAACGATCAAGCCCGAGAAATGTCATTTTGGTTTCACGGAACTTCGCTTCCTTGGCCATGTTGTCAGCGCACAAGGCGTTCTCCCGGACCCCGACAAGACTGCTGCCGTCTCCAGTTTTCCGCGCCCAACCGGCAAGAAGGCACTTCGACGTTTTCTGGGCCTCTGTTCTTACTACCGACGCTTTGTGCCCGATTTCTCCAGAATAGCTGACCCGTTGACAGCACTGACTAGAGACGAAATACCCTTTCTGTGGGGAAGCGACCAAGAAGAAGCTTTTCAGGAGCTCCGCAACCGCCTACACAGCCCCCGATACTCGCCCATTTCGATGAAGACGCCGCCACCGACATACACACCGATGCCAGCAATGTTGGCCTTGGGGCGGTACGTATCCAGTGGCAGGACGGCGTGGAACGCGTTATCGCTTACGCGAGCCGAACACTTTCGCGATCGGAGGCGAACTATTCGACGACAGAGAAAGAATGCCTTGCGGTGATCTGGGCCATCAGCAAGTTTCGTCCATACCTGTACGGACGACCCTTCCGTGTTGTCAGCGACCATCACTCGTTATGCTGGCTGGCAAGCCTTAAAGATCCGTCCGGCCGGTTGGCTAGGTGGAGCCTCCGTTTGCAAGAGTACGACGTGACTGTCGTTTACAAGTCGGGCCGGCAGCACCAAGATGCGGATTGCTTATCACGCGCGCCCGTGGACCACGCTCCGCAAGAAATCACCGAAGATCTTCCTTTCATTTGTGCTCTTAGCCCATCCCATGTGGCTCAGCTTCAACGAACGGACCCGGAGCTAGCGCCGCTCATCGAGCACCTGGAAGGTCACAGTGGTCGGGTTCCGCGTGTTTTTCGTCGTGGCCTGCAATCCTTCACCACGCGAAATGGCGTTCTCCACAAGCGCAACTTTGGAAAGTCCACCGAAACATTTTTACTCGTGGTGCCCACCCAGTTACGACCTGACATCTTGAGCGCTTGTCACGACGAGCCGTCCGCCGGCCACTTGGGAGTCAGTCGCACGCTGTCAAGGATTCGGGAGAAGTACTATTGGCCCAAATTACTTCCATCAGTGCAGACCTACGTGCGAACCTGCCGCGACTGCCAACGCCGGAAGTCTCCACCCATGAAACCAGCCGGATTTCTTCAGCCAATAGCGCCACCGGAGATCCCTTTTCAACAAGTTGGAATGGATTTCTTGGCCCCTTCCCGAAGTCATCCACTGGAAAACGTTGGATCGCTGTTGCGACGGACTACTTGACACGTTATGCTGAGACCACGTCGCTTGCGAGCGGAACTGTTGCCGAAGTAGCCGAGTTTTTTGTCCACAGCATCGTCCTGCGTCATGGCGCCCCTGCGGTCATTATTACTGACCGTGGGGCAGCTTTCACAGCCCGCCTAACCCAGGCTGTGCTGAAACTGACGCACACCAGCCATAGACGTGCGACGGCGTACCACCCGCAGACCAATGGCTTGGTGGAACGGGTCAACAGAACTCTGGCCGACATGCTTTCCGTGTACGTGGATATAGAGCATAAAACCTGGGACCAAATTCTGCCATACGCTACATTCGCTTACAATACGGCACTGCAGGAGACAACGCGGCTCACTCCCTTCCAGCTTGTCTTCGGCCGTCGAGTTACTACTACGCTGGATGCTATGCTGCCTGTTGACCCCCACTGCGAGAGTGACCCTCACCTCGACATCGCCACTTTTGTGCAGCGTGCGGAAGAAGCGCGGCAACTGGCAAGGCAGCGCATACACCGTCAACAGCAACTAGACGCTGGCCGCTACAACCAGGGACGGCGCTTCGTTGCCTACGAGCCAGGCGACTATGTGTGGATTTGGACGCCCGTTCGTCACCACGGGCTGTCTGAAAAATTACTCCGTCGATACTTCGGCCCATACCGTGTCCTCCGCCGCATTAGCGACGTCACCTACGAAGTTCAACCCGCCACCCAAGTCAGCTCATCCCACAGACGCAAGCTTACCGACGTTGTGCACGTCGTTCGTATGAAGCCGTACCACGACCGACCACCCGATTGAACTTGAGGCTGACCGCTGTGCCCTGTTCTATGTTGTGATCCTCGTGCCTCACCCTAGCACGCTCGCTTTCTGCTCGTCACTCTAGCGCACGATGGCCGCATCGGGGCGATGCTGCAGGGGAGGGAGCAATGACACAGGTGATAGAAGAGGAGGACGAAGGGAACTCAGGCGATAGAAGCAGAGGAAGAAGAAAATCTTCTTCCTGCTCGTGCTCGCTCTACCGGCTGTGTAGCTCCTTGGTCCCCAAGTGTTTTTGGTGTACTATTCGTTACAATATGTAGAAATTAATAAGACCGCTTCAAGTGTTGTTAATGTTCAATCAGGAGTCCCCCAAGGAAGTGTGCTTGGGCCATTGTTGTTTTTAATATATGTTAATGATTTAGTTGCGGTCGTACCTGAAGATGTTTCTGTTAAGTTATTCGCTGACGACTGTGTTGTTTAAACAAATTTCATCCGAATATGACCACAGCTCTGTACAAAAAGCAGTTTTTGCCATTGAAGAATGGTGTCTTAAATGGGATATGGAACTTAATAGTGAAAAAACTGTTGTCTTACGTATAACTAGAAAAAAAGTCTCCAAGTTTGCTGCCTTACCTTATTCGCGGTAATAGGATTTTGGAAGTTGAGCAATATAAATATTTAGGTATAACACTTGACAGTAAGTTAAAATGGTCTTCACACATTACTAATATTTCTACAGCCGCATTGAGAAAGCTATGGGTTTTACGAAGAAAGCTAAAAACTGCCCCAGCACACATGAAAAAATTGGCTTACGAAACTTGTGTGCGGTCTTTACTTGAATATGCCTCAGTCGTTTGGGACCCGTACACGAAAAAGGACATAATGGTCCTTGAAAAAGTAAATAGGAAAGCGGTTAGGTGTATATACGGAAAATACAAAAGGGAAGACTCTCCATCGCAGTTAATGATGTCAAATAACATTCCTACACTAGAAGTCCGCCGAAAGATTAATAGATTGCTATTCTTGTTTAATAGTTTAACAGGTAAAAATAAACTGAAGCTTCCGGAGTGCATTAAGCGTCCTCTAGTGAGAAGGACTCGGACCGTTCTTGAACATTTACTTACTCCCCTTTTCGCCAAATCTAACAGTTTTAAATACAGTTTTTTCCCTAGAACACTGCAAGATTGGAATTCGTTACCGGAATCTGTTTTTTCCTCGCAAAATTTTTCTGATGCGTTAAATCGTCTATTTACCTGCTAATATTGATTATATGTATGTTTTGTGTACGTGTGCTGCTGATATTGTATAAGTTTATTCGTTTGGTTTATTCTTTTGGTATCCGTGCGCTGCTAACGTTGTATATGTTTATTCTTTTGGTTTTGTTCTTTTGGTTTCCGTGTGCTGCTAATATTGAATAACTTTATTCTTTTGGTTATGTAACATTATATGTTCACTCCTGCTTGGGCCAAGCAGCGGCCTGCAGTATTATGAAATAAATAAATATAAAAAAATTGCAATTGTGTTTTGTAAGTTCAATGAAATCCCCTTATTTATCGTTCTGCCAGCATTCAATGCACGTGATGTATGATGAGACTAGGTAAATGGCGCCCATTCAGGGAGAAAATACAAAGAAAACACTCAGGGTTCAGGGTTTGGGTTTAGTTTCTTGAAAACGTCATTGCAATGAAAATGAACAGTGCGGATATGCAAGGAACCAAACTAAATTAACCTTAAACGCAAAAAAATGAATGATGAGACATACTGGGACACATATCGATATTTAAAAAGCACATACTTGTGCAGTTAAATACAGTAACACAGTGTGTCTTATTTGTTAGGGACGCCGAGCCTGCCGCCATAGAATTTTCCTCCGTATGGGAAGGAAGAGAAGCACGCCTGCTTCTCGAAAAATTTTTCCTTTACATGCCCGACGTGGTCCCTATGAAGAAATTCAAGCCAAAAAAAGCATGTGGGCTGCGATCGCGGCAGAAATGGAAGCAGCGACTGGAAAGAAAAGAACCGCGCTGAGTGTGAAAATAAGAAGTAGGCGAACGCGCGCAAGCACAACAGACACAGCGGCTTGGCAAGTCCTTTGGAAATTCCTTTTTGTGCAGGAAATGACCATGGTTGCTACGGTAGACTGTAGTGCATGTCCTGACATACTGCGAGGTGTGGGGCGCGTTGAGCGCATGACACCGGCAGCGAGCTTAAGCGAGACTGGAAATTCAGACAACGCGGCGGCGGCCGGTGGCGTAGCGCCACGTATACTGACACTGACACTGCGGAGATTGCGCCTCCGGCCGCGAAGAAAGGACGGCTCACTCTCGGTGATGTTTTCTGGAATATCCACAAGACGAAGGAGAGGCGACACAAAGAAAAGATGGAGCTCATCACAAGCCTCCTCTGAAAAGAATAGTATATGACTTTCCCAGTTGCTGTTGAGTTCTGAAGTATTTTTGCGTTCGGTTTTTCTCTTTGACAAAGGAAATAAAAGTCTTGCATATCGTGTACAATGGGGTGCTTGTTTTCAAGAAAAGGACTGCGCCAAAGAGCGTCTTTTAACGTCGCCAAGTTGCCTCAGCAGTTTTTCTGTTGCGATCTCATCTTGCGGTATGTTGTTGGTGGCGTTGGGGTCGTCGGTCAACTCTTCTTCATCGTCCTCGTCTCCGTTCATTAGACAAATACTGTGTAGCACGCAGCAAGCGATGAGGAATTTTGTGCACCTCTCTATTGCATGAAAGTCGAGGTGTAGCAACTGGTGAAATCTGCATTTCAGTATGCGGAAAGTGTCCTTGATTCATGCTCACGTTTGGTTCGATTTGTAGTTGAACCTACTTTTGGACCGCAGTTATGCGTACGTGGTTGCGGAACGGTGTCATTATGTACTCACGGAGAAGGTAAGCGGCGTCTCCGAGTACATGGAAGCGGCAAATTCTCGCTCAGGAAAGAACAACTGTATACGTTGGTGTCGTGCAACCGTCTCGTGGGACCACAAAACACGTCTCTGAACATTCTTCTCACGCTACAGACTCCTTGAAGGGCATAAGTAGGCATGTCATGCATTTCGGCAAAACTGGCCTTGACTTTGTTGTCTGGACACCGTGTCGGAATGTTGGTGCGGTCGAGAGCTCCTACATCTGGAAATCCAGCTATCTGGGAAAAAAGACGAAAAAAACAACGGGACAAGCACTGCTAGCAAAATATTTGGCGCTGACGATTATACGCGAGATTAGGCGCGATAGGATCAGTTCTGCACTTAAATAATCATGTAAAAGCCCGTGGTTAAATCTCTATAGCCCGTTCGTTCCCAATTACAAGCTTCATATATGAATACGCGTGCGATCATGCATCCCGACCACTTGAACGTGCTTGACAATTGATTTACCATTAAATTTAGTCTCGTAAGTGGAAAGGCTGATCTAGTCGCAGCTAAACCTTAAGCACGAACATAGAGTTAAGATATAAACGAATATCCTTTGAATTATCCGCCAGGCAATTCAAAAATTGAAACTTCACCTGCATTAGCGCGTTCTGCACGATAAAAAAAGGAAAACAGCACACTTTTCCTAAAGATTCCTCGGGAATGCAAACTTGCCTCTTTGAATTCAGGACTCGTCTGGAGCTTCTCTGCCTCAGTAGCGGGCGTCCTGACGTACACTAGAGCGTCGTCCTCCAAAAAAAAAAAAGCTGGCAGTGGCTTAGCTCAGCTATGCCAGGGCATAAGTAGCGAGAGCTGCAGTTCACCCCTGGTCTAATCGATTGGTCAGTTATACGACGAGCCTTTACATCCGCCTCTTCAGTTATTGTTTTATAATGATGTTGCCATTGCTTCATCTTGATTTTCTTGCGAAGGAACCATGCGAGCTGTTATGCGCCGCTTGTTACGCTACGCCTCTTGGCGTATCCGCTTGGCAAGACGTTCTTTTCTTTGCTCAGGCGTCTCCGCCGCTTGTTTAGCCTTCTGATGTTCATTCTTTCTTTGCAGAGCGGCCAAGTGCCAGGCAACGACTTCCGGGTCCGGACTCTGAAGAATTGATCTTCTCCTGAGGATACCGCCGCATAGAGGCGTCTGGAGTCTCCTTTTCGTCACCCATACGAAGCGGTTGTGATACACTGAGTCATATCACTTCAGCTGTTATACACACAGCCGCACATAGCACATACGCAGTTTATCCACACGACCCCACACGCGGCCGCGGTCGAGCTCTGACGCCATGCGCCGCGCAGCTACTGCCCTTCTCCGGTTGCCGCGCATGCGCACTATCGGTCTCCCAGGCTCACGGCGAAATGCTCGATCGACCGGGTAGCGTAGTGTGGACCTCGCCACAAAAGCCCCAGGTCTGTGCACCATACTATGCAGCGTGCTCTCTGCCATTCCAAATAAATGTGCCACAGATCTGAAGGTGGCTTTGTTACCAGAATACCTGCAAAACAGAGTCTACCATTCGAGCAACTGGGAACGTCTGTAAACGTACCGAAGGGGTTTGCTTCTAAGCTATTTAGCGGGGCCCGATAGCACATCTAGCAATCCGAAGTTAAATGGGAGGATTGAGGAGCGAAGCCATTCCTTTTTCGAGAGGTTACGGTCGCTGAGGCTGCATAACGATGCATACAGCAGGCCTCACAAGCAAACCTCTTGGGCCGTATACTTTAGACGGCGGGTGTACATATCAAGGAATCATGCAAACGCTTATGTTTTGCGACTTGAGCTAATGACAATTCCTTAGACAGTCATTTACGCGAGCTAATTTGCAAAGCTGAGGTCGAGCGTGTGGACGCACTCATCCAGAAGTCTTTGAAGGTAGCGTTAGGCGCACCCGACTATACACAAAACAGCAAAAATTCTTAAGTCAGGGGTGCACAATACCTATTTTGAATATAGAGAACCCCTCTTCCATACTCAGAACACCAGACTCAGAACAACACAACGACAGAACAGCGCGCACTTGACAGGGACTACGAGGAGGACACGACACAGACGAGCGCTGTCTGTGCTCCGAGGAAGACACGACACAGACAGCGCTCGTCTGTGCCGTGTCTTCCTTGCAGTCCCTGCCAAGTGCGCGCTGTTCTGTTTTAAAATGACTTACCAACTCGCCCAATCATCCGTTCTATCGTAGCCGAGACACGTCGACGGCGTCACGAAACGCCGGAGGATTAAAGCAGGCTATCCAAGAATGCCTATCGGCAGCACGGACCCTCAGTCCATCGGCTGCCGCCTCCACACTTGCAAGGAACGCAGGAGGCTTCCGTTGGTGATCCATGGGAGGTCACGGCAGCACGGACCCAACGTGCGACGGCTGCCACCTCCACGCTTGAATGACCCGACCTCCGCTGTGTTGTCTTCCTTTACACCCCGGTTTTCTGACACGTCAGCTCTCCGCTCCTCGTGCTCGCCACGCTCTTTGGCGCCGTCGCCTCGCACACACCATTCGCACGCGCACACGTGCAGCGCTGGGCTGGCACGCGCAGCGCTCCGCTGTCCGACGCACCACTGTCGACGCACCGCGTTCGAAAATCCTCCGACGATTTCGCGTGCACATCACACCCCTGTCACTGCCATGGTCACTGCTGTCGCAAATGCGCTTCCGCCCAGAGGCCCTATTCTCGATGTTCGCCGATCCGCCCAGAGCGGGGCGTACCCATGACGCGTACATCGGGGCGGTGCCAAGGTACGTTAACGCAGAATCGGATGACACAAATTGGAAAAGAAAGGAAGAAGTATGACAACAATAGATACTGTCGTCTGCTACTTGGCGCCAAGTTTAAAATACACTGATGTGCTTGCCTGAAGCCGAGCATCTGCGGCGCGTAGGTGCTACGCGTCGACCATTACAGCCGTTAAGCGAAACAGTTAAATGCGTCGCGGTCTCAGCGTATCAGTCCATACGTATGCGTTGGCCAGCAAAGGAATATATGGATGTCACATATATTAAGGAGCCTAAATTAAATATCAAAGGAAAGGTGTGAAGAAGACGACGTGGATTAACCGAAGAATAAAGAAGATGAAGAAGAACATTCGGTGAGGTGGAGAGAGATGATTGGTGGAGAAGAGAAGAAGACGACGACACGGCTTACGTGGACTAACGCCGAGGCTATAAAAGGGCGACGGAGAGCGAGGCACGGGGGGAACAGCAGGGAAGCGGAGGCTCCGGCGGGTCAGGGACACATCGGCTGGATGAGAGCGACGCCGGCTACTGCTCCGGTGAGCTCGCGTTCTACGGCTTCGCATCGTGGACTTCCTGCCGTGCCTGAGCCCGTTCCGGGGAGTAAACGGAGGACGCTACCACCTGTTACGGCCAGGGGTGTCTCCAGCGCTGCCGCCACCTATCCGGGTGGTGCCCCCAACGCCAATAACACCGGCATCGCCTCCACGGGCGCTTGGACCGGGAGCTTGTACAACGCAGCCAGCGACGCCACCAGCGACGCCAGCCCAAGCACGTCGAACGCCGCCTCGACGCCGGCTACTGGATACATAAAGCGCCGCAGCCGCACCGAACCAACCGTGAGCACGAACGCCGACTACTAATAGTAGAACGCTAGTAGTAGACGCTGGTAGCAGTGTGCCCGGGTTGTGTGTATTTATAGCCTTTGTGTTAGTTTTATTTGTTTTGTGTTCTAGTGTGTGTGTCACGTAGGGGGCATTAAATGTGCGTCTGCATGTGTACATCTGTCGCCTAGTCCATTCTTTTGGTCCGAGTGTTCTCCGGGGAGATCCGTGACAATGGATCCGGCGTTGGTTCTCAACGCGGCGCGAATAGTCGCAAGAATAGTGAAGGTAGTTTAGCGGTAACTGCGTGAGGAAATGTTCTTCGGGACGCTGCCGCTGCTATACCCGCAGGAAGCGACGAAACTTGGCGGCAGAGCGTGAAAAACGCTATGACTGAGAATTATTTGGCGGTTCCTGACTGTCGCTTCGTTGGCACATGCGGCGTTAAGGGGTAGAGCCTTCGCGCGGCCATACAGTGAAGGCAAAAGGAAATGATTTACTGAAAATTTACAGCTTTATAAGTTATTTTCGCCGCATCAAAAAAGTGTAATAAAGAAAATTAACAACTTAAATGAAAAATTGGTACCTTTGTCCATTCACGGACGTTCGCTATAGGTACATAGGGGGAAGAGTTCTACTAAGCACGCAGTCGTGCCAGTATTAAAATGGACACAGCAGAGGGAAGCAGTGAAGGCGATAGCGAGAAGCGCGGTGCCACCGTGCTGCGGCGCCACTCAACTGGAATCTCTGCTCAACTTTAAACAGAATCACCGCGCGGTGGCCCACGCGGCCGATGATAGTGCCGCGAACATTTGCAGTGTTTGTTCATTCTTCAAATCTGCCGCCACACAACTTTATCGCTTTTTTTGTGACGCAAGACGCGACTAGATTTATCTCGATTGGTCGCAGCCAGGCAGAGCTGATTCTACGTTGTACCAGAATGTTCTAGTAACTTTGCACGCTTTATCTCGAAAGTTCGCTATCAGCTTTAAATTGAGCACGGCCTACAGCGGCGGGCATTCTGTTCGACGACCGCCGAGCACGGTTGTAGGTACGCCGCCGCCGAGTGACTCAGTCCATTTTGGGTGAAAGTCAGCCCAATAAACCGTTTTCTTATATATTGGCCGACGGAAGGCGGGCGCTGTGGGTGCAGCTGGAAAAGGACAGGTTTAATTGGAGAGACATGGGCGAGGCCTTTGCCCAGCTAGTGGGCGTAGTCAGGCTGATGTCGATGATGATGACTTGTCGTATGGTGGAAGTTAACACCACAATGCACAAGGTGAAACAAAATTTGTCACGCAGAGCCCCCGTGATTCCTTTGATGTAAGGCAACCGTTATGCACCTGCAGCAGCAACAGGCAGCTCCTTTTAATGCAGCAACATTCCTTGTAAGAGAGAAAGGTTTAATGTATGGAAAGGTGCACAGGTCGCTTGGGAAAAAAAGTCTTCACATATGCTACTCTACCTTGGGGAACGGGACGAATATAGAGGTGGAGAGTGAAGGTGGAGGGTGATGCCACATTACAAACAGCTTCATGCAGTGTGCAAGAAAGGCACTTGTTTTATTCTCTTCATGCAAGTTATCGGAATGTGCACATACAGAAACATTATCTAGTGCACGTGGCACATTAAGCATGAACATGTCTGAGGGCGAGGAGAAGGAACCAAAGGAGAATAAAACAACTGGGAAGTTCCATGCACCACAATTAAGAAGGAAGAACAGCAACACGACAAGAAATGCACAAGCATGCAGAGCAGCAAGATAACACACGAAAGGAGGCAAGAAATGCAAGGCTAACGTGGCCCTCAGGACAATATTTGAGGGAGGCAGCATCACAAACAGGCAGTGGTATTCTGGCTAAAACGTTCACTAATGCTGCATGATAACACTTGATGTGTATTGGTTTTGGCGAGCCCTGTGCACTCTACGAGGAATCTACAACTGGCTTCAGCAGTGTTTGTTGCCTGATGTGGAAGTGTATGACCTTCCCTGTGCACACTCCTCACCACCTACATATTAGGGCCATTGTTGGTTCTTTTCAAGCGGTGTATCACAATGCTGTTAGACATTTACACCATGCAATGATGCAATGAAGACCTTGTGATGGCACTAATGTGCACTGCCGGAGAGTAATGCTCAATTAATTGCATTCACATTCAAAGTAGTTTCGTTTACTGTGCATTAAAATAAACAACCGAAACTCTCCATGCACACTAAAAACATGACGTCTACAGTTCAGTGAAGGCCACCATACCATCTGCAGGCGTTGCAATGTCGGGCAAAAGTCTGAAAGGACACTGTGAGGACAAATCGAAGTTGCTCTGTAACCATACGTTACCACATTCCAATGAGAAAGGGCCTGCCTGTAATGAGAACGAAGCTCGTGCACAGCACATATATTATTTGATCAAAGAAGCACTTGAAGTGCGCAAGATTACCGTGGTGAACTGCATTGCCAAGAAGGCTGTTAGAGTCCTTGACTACGCGACAGAAAAAAATGAAACACTTAAGATGCACAGCGGCGTGTGCACATCAAGGGTAAATTGTGTTCTTCAGCACGGTTAAGGCAGTTTGAAACATGGTAATCAAGATTTCTGCGGAGAGCATGAGGGGCCCCTCTCGGACGCATAGGACACGACAATGTCCGCTGCTGCCTGCAGGCGTTCCTCTACGCTCGCGTCGCTGCCCTGGTTGATACAGAGATTGACGTCGTCCGCCTACATGCTGAATTTCAAGTTTTCCACTTTCTTTCAGGCTGCCGGGAGGTCTCGTATGGCTACGTTGAAAAGGAAGGGGGAAAGCACCGATCCATGCGGCGTACCCCTGTTCTCTAGTCGGACGGAGGGGATCCTATATCCTGAAATTTCGTTTTGATTGTTCTGTCGTGATGAAACCTCAATTTGACATCACTCTATAATGCGTGCGTATCACGTGTTTCACATGACATTGTTCCAGCCAATCAGACTTCAGGAAACGGCCATTCTCAGTATGCGTCTGTTTTATCCAAATTGGTAAGTCGAGCGCATGTGTTCTCATATGTACCACCTGTACCTTCTTTTGCCGTTCACAGTCACATATATTTACGAGCCGGGCATCAAGAGTAGCGCTGCTGAAAATGTTTTTCCAACGCCACGTCAATTTGACAACAGCGCGAAAAGTGCGTCTGCAACAGACGAGGATTGACACCCACCTGGCCTTGCCCTGTCGCTGATTGACACTTCTGAGAGCCAATCAGACAGACAACATTGCGCCTACAGGCGAGTGTGAATATCGAGAATCGCGCCCCAGAACGATACAGCGCTCTTTCGACTGGTGGGTACGAGGTGGCGCTACCGGTACTGTCTGCGAAATGTTGCTTTGGTTCGCCGTCGCTGCCCACGGTGGGGATTTCCGAATAATTCAACCGAAATCAGACAAGTGGTCATTAAAAGTATACAACAACGCGAGGCAGGCAGAGAAACTTGAGGCGTGCAGACGAGGAAGTCGAACGAAATGAAATGTGCAATGAACTAAAAGCACGTCAAACGCGTACAATTACGTGCGCTCCGTGCTGGCGACAGATATGGTTTACGTGCGATCGCGTACTGTCGGCGCAGCTTTCGCTGGCGTGCTCTAGGTACAGCGTTTTGAGAACGATGCATTAAAATTACTTTCCGCTCATTTCTGCTTCAAAAAGCGTGTTGATTTGGTCTCTCTCGGTGCCACAGCAATCATTTGGGTCATAAATCTCGGCGACAAATTTTTTGTTCACTATCTCTTTAAAGGTTTTCCTTGAGAAAAAAGCAGGAGAATATTCTTCACCGAACTTTTATTTCCGAAAGCTCGTTAGTAAGAAAACAAACTCCGCGAATATTTTTTGAAATGAACGAATGTCTGAGTTCATGAAGTTAAACGAGTGAATAAATTGACAAAAATAAAAATAGTGGTATCCATCATTACAGAGGATTCCTGCCTGCCCAGGCACCCAGACCAGGGGAAAAGTGTGGTAAGTAGTCGAAGGGAGGCCGTTGAGAAGGGGACGAGACATATTCGGCTGAAAATAAAATACTTTCCAAGTTCGGGCAGCTCCCTGTTAAAGGGATCGATGACATCAAAAAAAAAAAAAATTAACGAGCCAGAAAATGTCTACAAAGAAGTGCGACTTCTAACAATGTCAGAGTTCTCGTTTGTAAGCATAATATTACTATACCAAATTAATAAATGTTGCAACATTACGAAATTAGCATTCTAGCATCCGTTGAAATGACATCTCAATGGGCAATAACGATATGCTATGCACGTCACCAAAGCCGGTAACATTTTGCCATGCTCATATACGAAAACACTGGAGCACCAAACAAGACAAGCAGTTTTGAATGCATTGGTAGCGTCCACACGTTCTAAGTTAGGTCGGATTACTGCCGTGTGCAGCCGTAATTTTTGGGTGTCGCTATGTTCGCGAAATTTCCTCGGTCTCAGCAGTTGCCTGTGGCGGCGCTTCTCAAGGATCAGCACTCTCACCCATACTTTAGCCACGCATTCGATGACCCCAACCGCAGCACTACTGGCCTCATAAAAACCGGACAACTCTTTGCGCCCCTACCACTGAACAATACGTTCGGCTTGATGGCCTTGAAAGATCACATTACGTGTTTTATGATATCCCAGCTCTTATATATATATATATATATATATATATATATATATATATATATATATATATATATATATATTTTATATATATATATGTATATATATATATATATATATATATTATATATATATATATATATATATATATATATATATCTGTTTGTCCGAGCAGCATCACACCTATTAACATAACGAGCGCATACATTTGGAGAGACGTTATTTCGGGACATGAGCGCAATGCTTTGCAGAGTCGACTAACGGTAATTTACACTCGAAGAGGACCGAAGGCTCGTTGGAATTATGAGACGCCTGAATTAATGGGAAGATTTTTGGTACAGCTGATATTAACTGGGCCAAAGCACTTGTCCGAATCAAGCGGTTTCATATTACAAGAGGTTACTGCATTTGTTCATTTATCATTACGGGATCACTAAAAGTCGGGCACAGGCAAAGATGCGATAGACACGCTCTAGCGATACTCTTAAATTCATTTTTCGGTCGAAACCCACGCGTTATTTATACATGTCTCCAAGCGGCCAGCATCAAACCTTTACAACATTGCCGATATCGAGACCTCACTGGAAATTACACACACAAAAAAAAATATGCCGCCACAGTCTGGAAGACGAAGTAACGAGCGTTAGGTGTTTGGTAGCGAAGTCTAGCGTCCATGCGGTGTATTACCACGCGATTAGGCTACTTATCCATACCTCACGGCGAGCGGGCGCGTACCGCCATGAGGTACCGCCTTTCTTCTTTCAGTCCCTCCTTTATCCATTCCCTTACGACGCGGTTCACGTGTGCTTCGGCTTCTGCTCACCAGTGTACAAAAGCTTGACAGTTTTTGAAGTGCCGTGAAAACGACGTCCACACCAAACTTGCTTGCTATCCTCCTTAGGTTATGCAGCGCCGCCGCCGTGGCTGAGTGGTCACGGCGCTCGGCTGCTGGCCCGAAAGACGCGGGTTCGATCCCGGCCGCGGCGGTTCAATTTCGATGGAAGCGAAATTGTAGAGGCCCGTGTACTCTGCGATGTCAGTGCACGTTAAAGAACCCCAGGTGGTCGAAATTTCCGGCGATCTTCACTAAGACGTCCCTCATAGCCTGAGTCGCTTTGGGACGTTAAACCCCCATAAACCAAACCAAACTCTTTAGGTTATGCGACACGCGGTTAACCTAAAGCACCGCCACATATTTCTTTTTCGGCCTGGATTCCACGGCAGTGCTGGAAACAGGTTCTCTCTTTTCTAGCTCACGCAGCTGCTTAAGCAGGCCTTCCACTACAGTCGTGAGTATCGAAACAGGACAGCCAGCATTCTTGTGGCGTTTCAGAAACTCGATTCCACTTGGTGTAAACACGACTTGTACAGCGCGGATCCAAATGACGAAGAGGTGATACCACCCTTCAGAAGTTTTCAATGTGAGGAATCATATAGTAGAGGGGTTTTCTTTGTACATGGCATATATGCCCAACATATCTAGCTTGTCATGTTAAAAAAAATTCCATCTTAGATCTAGAACTGGAGGGAGTCAATTTGTGTTAGTTCGAAGGTAATATTCATGGAACTGGAGATGGCAGAAATCCGCTCCAGTACCGAGTCAGCAACTAGAGCAATGTTATCAAAAAAAATTAAACATGGGCCACACATTCGTTACTGACATTCTGGTTTAGCTCGCGGTCAAATTTTGCAAGAAACATTTCGCACAAAACAGGTGCTACACTAGAGCCGATGCAAATCCTTCGTTTCTGAACACAGCATTTATGCTGAAAGCTAATAATGGTAGAATTAGTGTACAGCATAAGTAATTCTAAAAAAGCCTCCACTGTAAGACCTCAACCGTTCTGAGAGGGCACACTACCGGACAGGTCAATGCTCTCACGAACAGCAACAAGAAGTTCATCGTGAGTAGAACAGTTCCTGACTCTCCACGGAGAAGGCACCGTTTGCTCCACGCAATTCTTGACGAAGCACTTCAACAACTTGGTCCGCACTGCTCACTTTCAAAGGACCTTCAGTTTGCAGCGTGCTAAGGGGACGATTTAAGAATTTGCTGACTTCTGCTTGCCAAGAGTCTCGCTCTGTAACAATCGCTTTAAACGGCAGCGGTGGCCGAGGGGTTGAGCATCCGCCTCGCATGTGGGAGGTGCGGGGTTCGATCCCCAGTGCCGCCGGGTACCCAACGGTGATACAATGGGTACAAGCTTTTCCCTGGTCTGGTGCTCGGCTTATTTAGGGTGAAATGCTTGGGAAATGGGTCGTTGACCCCACCTTGAGAAATCGAAAATACCTTGTGGCATGGCGCTCTTTGGCCTCAGATGCTCTTGCGCCATAAAAATTCATCATCATCATCAACAATCGCTTTAAAAGGGCGCTGGAGCTTATGGGTCTTTAGACTGAAGAAGACATTCAACATTTGGCTTTCGCTCTTCGGAACACTCTTGCTCAGCCGTTCCAAATTTAGCTCATCCAGGAGTGCAACAGCCTTGGACTTGACCCTTCTGGGTTTTAACGCTGTTGCTTTCAAGTTTTTCTCATGACAGACGGGGCCTTTTGGTAAAATAGGTTTTGGGGCAGAACGGCAAACTGCCTTTTTTTGTCCGTGAGCAAAAGGGAAGGATCACACACACGGAAGTGTTCTGCGCCACGCAGCAGCTGCTGGCGGTCCTTCGAAGCATCTTGGCTCCTTCAGCCTGGCATCGAGCTTTGTCTTCGTCCTTTGTCTTTGCTGCAACCCCACGAACAGAAGCCAACCACTCTTGCTTGTCGACTGATGTCTCCAAAAGCAAACTTTGGTCCTCGTTAGCGCAGTATGAAGGGAGACTCGCAGTATGGAGGGAGGGACCGAAGCATCCCCTAGCTGCGTAAGCGAAAAAACAGAGAACCTGTTGTCAACACTGCCATGGAAGCCAGGCAGAAAAAATTAAACGAATGATTCGCGAATGCGGCAATCAAAGGAAGAGCATCAGCTAAGTTTTTTTTCTTTTTATTCGAGAAGTGTGCCATGAGGCATAAGTTGAAAAAGGAAAGGGGGGAAGGAATGCACGGGATTGAAAGTTAAAAGAAGGCGTGAAGAACCGTTGCGCTGAGGTAGTCGCAGAGGTTATTAATAAAACGATTGTCCATTGTCCACTTCACGAAGTCACTTTCGTGGTTCCACCGCAGGCCCACCTCCCTCAGGAGCCGTTTTCTGACAGCAGCCGTCGCTGGGCACGTCCACAACAAGTGGCGCACATCACATATGTCCGCTGCAGCGCCACAGTGAGGGCACCTGTCAGGTAGTGGCAGATCTTTGGCACGCCACCGATGACGGACAGATGGTGTCAGAGCCGCCCCTGCCCGAATCCGGCGCACGGATACCTCCTCCTGCCGAGTAAGACTACGGGGGAGAGAGTGCGAACACGGAGGAATTAGAGCGCGTGTTCGCTGGCGTAGAACTTCGGAATCGGAAACATGGGACAGGAACGGATCTGGGGGAAGAGGGGAAGATAACGGATCGTCTAATGTATGAAGATGAGTCATACCATCCGCTTGAATGTTATGTGGATCCTGGGCATGGCCGCGAATCCAGTGTATGCGCACAGGACATGGATACTTTGCGCGGAGCACATGAATTGATTGTGAAATCTGGAACGTTCGTCGAACAGCCTTAAGCTGTTTAAGGGTGGCGCGGGAGTCGGTGTAAATATGAACTGTATTGAATGTTGGAACGAGCGGAAGGAAAGCAATGGCATTATAAATGGCTTGAAGTACCAATGCCAGGGGAGTGCACGTATCCGCAGTATACGTCGCGCGAGAGTTGAGATGCGGGTGAGATGGACTATACACAGCAGTAACTCCCCTCTCTGCAGAATGTGATGCATCCGTGTATAATATGCACCCTTCAGGCAGATACGCTGCTGATACCGACGGGGAAACAGTGGGGCGATTGTCAGTGAGCTGGCAATATGACCACGGTGGAAGTGTCGTTAAACGATGAAGTTTGAGAGACTGTTTTCGAGCTCTCTTTGCCACCCGTTGGTCGATGATTTCACTGAGTGTATTAAGTTGGGCGAACTCCTGTAGCACAGGTATGGGTGTTAAACGAGGCAGATATGTTATGACGCGCATAGCCTCACGATTGATAGCTTCGAGGGAGTCCCACTGTCTGCGGGTGAGACGTTGAAATTGAGCCTGATATACTATCCGTGGCTGAAGGATAGAGCGCACAAGCTGGCGGGCCGTATGAGCACGTGCGCCACCAGAGCGCATAGCTATGCGACGAATCAGACCTAGAGTAGCGTGAGCCGATTTACGGGTGGCTGTCAGCCACGGGGTGCCAGCCCCAGATGTATGGAGGAGAAGACCAAGAATACGAACAGTTTCTACCTGAGGAATCAGAGAATTATGCACCGTAAAATTTAAAGGGGGAGCTTTCCGTAAGGCGGCTTTATTTCCAATTCGAATGAAACATGATTTAGTAGGAGAGAGTGTTAGACCCAGAGGTGGGAGGCGAGATGTCAATACATCCAGCGCGTGTTGAAAGACCGACTGATGAATAGACGCATCTGGACGACAGCACCACAAGGTGATACCATCGGCATATGCAAGCACGCGGATAGAAGGGGTGGTCTCTGGGGCTCGAACAAGAGGAATTAAAGCCACATTAAATAATGTGGGGGCGAGAACGGAGCCCTGCGGCACTCCTCTATTGGAAGTGAAATTACCAAAGGGCTTTCCGTGGACACGCACGCTGAAGGTTCGATTTGCTAAAAAGGCGTGAATGGAGAGGAGGAACCTGTGAGGGAGGCCAAGAGCTTGAAGGGAGGCAAGAATGGCAGAATGAAGGATCGAATAAATGGCAGCGGAAAGTAAACGAAGACATCGAAGAAACACACAGACGAGGACGATGCTGCACTGACAACTGAACGTTTATTGGAAAGGCCGCATATTTATACTTAGAGACCAGCCAGTGCTTCGAATGATATCTTATCAATTCCTGCTTGCATCCCGGCACAGATATCTCACTTCTTTTTTCGATAGGCCAACCGATGGCGTGCTGACGCATTGCTCTCCGGATTCACGGATGGCCCAGGCTTCCAGGATTTCTCTTGTCAGCTTGTCTTTGCTCTTTTTCACTACCTGCACGTGGTGAAGGTCAGCAGGGCTTGTTTGTTTTTTGCAAGTTTCGCAATCTCTGCAGTGTATCGCAAGGTTGGTGCCAGACTTGCCTGCTATGGCTGTTGCGTGCTCTCTTGCTCTGTCGTTGACGCATCTCCCGGTTTGGCCTATGTAATGCTTCCCGCAGAATAGAGGGATACGATAAACGATGCCCTGAAAGCACTGAGAATACCTCGTTCTGTGTCCGATTTGGCAATCGGATTTGTTTTTCTGCCCATTCACTCGCGCGCACATGCTTTTCGCCTTGTTTGGCGCCGTGGGAATGATCTTGATGTTGTGCTTCTTCCCGATCTTTTTGAGATTGTGGGTCAGCCCATGAACGTAGGGAATAACGGAAAACTTCTTTCTTTGAGTCGATGCTTCAGGGGCACTTTCCTTTTCCCTGCCAAGCTTCTTCGGCAGCACGAGGTCTTCTGCTATGCTGCAGAGCAACGCCAAAGGATATCCGGCTTCCTGAAGCCTAGCAACTTGCCTCTGAAGGCCCTGGCTCATCTGGTGTGGACACGACTTCTTTAGAGCAGATTGCAATGCTGCCCTCACAATTCCTCTTTTGACCGTCTTAGAGTGGTTAGAGCTGAAAGGAAGAAACTGCTTCTTTGCTCGAGGCTGGTATGTCCAACATAGGTGCCCCGGCGAGAACTCAAGGCGTATGTCTAAGAAGCGTAGGACGCCGTGCTCAGGAAGCTCCCATGTGAACTTGAGCCCTGGACAGCTATTCTGAAAGGTGGTCAGTGTGTTGTCTTTTAGGGTGTCCGTGTCCTCTTTTTTCTGCTCGCATAGCACCAAGTAGTCGTCGACGTACCGGACGATCCTCACGATGCGTCTGTCCTTGGTTGCTTCCTGAATTCTTTTGTCGCAGGCCGCGAGGTATAGATCACTCAGGGCTGGAGCGACTCTGGACCCGATGCACACTCCACTCTTCTGAATGTACAGGGTGTCTTCATGGGAAGCGATGGTAGACATAAGGTAGGCTCCCAACAGCTCCAGGAAGGAGTCCACTGAAACTCCAGCGGCGTTTTGAAACGACACAGCTCCCTGCTTTTCTATAGTGTCTCGTAGAACACTCATCAATTCATCATGTGGGATGGAATAGTACATATCTTCAATGTCGAGTGAAAATCCATAAGAGATGTTCCAGTTGTTACTCTTTATCTCAGAGATTAGCTCTTCAGAGTTCTTGATTCTAAAGGGGTCATCCACGTTTACGTTGCTTAGTTGCTTGGCAAGATAAGCCGAAAGAAGCATCTGCCAAGTGTGTGCTTCTGACAGAATCGCCCGGAAAGGGATCCCAACTTTGTGCGTTTTGGCACTGAAAAACACGGACAGGGTGCTTTGTCTTGTCGCTTTTACCTTGAAGTGGAGCGGCCCTAAGTTGGCGATTTCGAGCATTGATAAAACCTTCTTTTTTGCTGTTGTGAGATGCTTTTTGTGTACTTCACGAAAGTTCTTCTTCATGGCATCCAAGGCTCTCGTTTTGTAGCTGCAGGAATAGCTGTCCAGGGCTCAAGTTCACATGGGAGCTTCCTGAGCACGGCGTCCTACGCTTCTTAGACATACGCCTTGAGTTCTCGCCGGGGCACCTATGTTGGACATACCAGCCTCGAGCAAAGAAGCAGTTTCTTCCTTTCAGCTCTAACCACTCCAAGACGGTCAAAAGAGGAATTGTGAGGGCAGCATTGCAATCTGCTCTAAAGAAGTCGTGTCCACACCAGATGAGCCAGGGCCTTCAGAGGCAAGTTGCTAGGCTTCAGGAAGCCGGATATCCTTTGGCGTTGCTCTGCAGCATAGCAGAAGACCTCGTGCTGCCGAAGAAGCTTGGCAGGGAAAAGGAAAGTGCCCCTGAAGCATCGACTCAAATAAAGAAGTTTTCCGTTATTCCCTACGTTCATGGGCTGACCCACAATCTCAAAAAGATCGGGAAGAAGCACAACATCAAGATCATTCCCACGGCGCCAAACAAGGCGAAAAGCATGTGCGCGCGAGTGAATGGGCAGAAAAACAAATCCGATTGCCAAATCGGACACAGAACGAGGTATTCTCAGTGCTTTCAGGGCATCGTTTATCGTATCCCTCTATTCTGCGGGAAGCATTACATAGGCCAAACCGGGAGATGCGTCAACGACAGAGCAAGAGAGCACGCAACAGCCATAGCAGGCAAGTCTGGCACCAACCTTGCGATACACTGCAGAGATTGCGAAACTTGCAAAAAACAAACAAGCCCTGCTGACCTTCACCACGTGCAGGTAGTGAAAAAGAGCAAAGACAAGCTGACAAGAGAAATCCTGGAAGCCTGGGCCATCCGTGAATCCGGAGAGCAATGCGTCAGCACGCCATCGGTTGGCCTATCGAAAAAAGAAGTGAGATATCTGTGCCGGGATGCAAGCAGGAATTGATAAGATATCATTCGAAGCACTGGCTGGTCTCTAAGTATAAATATGCGGCCTTTCCAATAAACGTTCAGTTGTCAGTGCAGCATCGTCCTCGTCTGTGTGTTTCTTCGATGTCTTCGTTTACTTTCCGCTGCCATTTATTCGATCATGCACCAACTAGCTCAACAATCCACCTTATTAGAGTGAAGGATGTTATCATATGCCTTTGTTATGTCTGTAGCGATTACGGTTCGTACAAGGTGACTCTGTGGAGAGTGGTCAAGCACGTCAGCAGCCAAAGTAGCAAGGCCGTCCTCCGTTCCAATTTTTGGGGCGGAAACCAATTTGGGAATCTGGGTAACAATCATGGGATTCCAGCCACCATGATAAGCGTGCGGCTAGAATGTTTTCATAAAGCTTGCAGATGGTAGGGGTAAGAGAAATTGGACGAAGGGCTGAGAGAGATACTGGAAGCTGACCTGACTTGGGTATTGGAACCACAATAGAATGCTTCCAGTCTCCCGGCATGACGCCAGAAAGCCACACTTCGTTAAAAGTATCAAGTAGGATTTCCGAAGCCCTCCCTTCCAAGTTACGGAATAAGGAGTTAGGTATGCCGTCGTGCCCGGGAGTAGTAGTAGTTTTTAAACGGTCAATGGAGGCCAGCAGCTCTGCCATGGTGTGGTCAGAAGTAATACCATCGGGGGGCTCTGTTACCGATAAGTCAGGTGGAGACGTAGCGGTGCAGTCATGGTTTGGAAAAAATTGACGGGCCGCTTGTTGTGCAAATGTGTCCTCATCCACATTTAGCGCGAGGCGAATGCTCTCTGTGTAATCTGCAACCTGAGAAGGGGCGCTCCATGGCGTGAAACACTCTCCAAAGATGTCGATTGCCCTGCGTAGAGGACAGGCCGGCACACCATGCAGCCCAGCGTTGCCTGCCTAGCCGCTTTGCATAGCGCCGCGCACCGTGCGGTAGCGCGGTGAAGAGTAGAAAGAGCCGAAGGGTCATCGGGGTGACGAGTAGCGTAAAGATCCGCCTGGCGACGAAGAGCCCACAGATTCAAGAGATATATGTCCTGGGTTTGGGTCGTCCTCATTTACAGTAGTGGTAATAGTGTGAGTAGCGAGAACAGCAGATAGAGTAGACAATGCTGAAGAGGGGTTGAATGTAGATAAACGATTGTCTGCGCGTACAGAGTCCCACGATGTTATTTGTACAGTGCGGCGTATTTTCCGTAGACGCGTAGGCGTGAGGGAGATAAAAATAGGGCTGTGATCGCTACCCCAAGTATCAGAATCAACACCCCAACGAGGGTTACCGGGGCCTAACCACCAAGTCAAATCAGGTGAATACGGGCCACCTCGTGGGCGGGTAGAAGTATTCGGGTGATTTAAAAGTTGAAAGGAATGATCTGAAAAGCTCCCTTGGATGTGTGAACCCCTTGAGGAATCCGATGGGTAAACCCCACGCAGTGTGTGCGCCGTTGAAGTCACCACCAACTAGAATAGGGATACCCGAGTTGGTAGAACGTAGAAAACGAAACCCATCCCAGATTGGGAGATGCAGAGCCAGGACGACTATAAAAAGAAACTAGAATAAGGGGTGTGCGTGCAGGTTTTACGATAAGGGCGACAACCTCTTGACGTGTGTTGCACCACCGTGAAAGGTCGAGCGGTGTGTGCGGAACTGAACTGTGAATATAAATTGCAGATTTACCGGGGCTGAGGGAGGAGGCGGTGCAACGGCGATCAGGGATAGATGGTGAATGGTATGCGCAGAAACCTGAAAGGCGTGGGAGTGCATTATGCTCTTGCAGTAGGAACGCCCATGCCCTCAGCTTTCCGTCGCGAAGGCGGATGTTCACTTCAGAGGCCTTATTAGCGAAACCTCGACAGTTCCACTGCACCACCACCGATGATGATGCGCTATCCATGACGAGGCCGAAGAGCTTCCACGATGAGGGATGTCACCTGCTTCATCAGCGCTAATATCTTATCCACTGTCGGGGTAGTCACGGCTAACAGGTGGTCGGCACCTGATTGTGGGCCAGTGCTTACCCTAGGTGATTCCTCTGATGAGTGCTCCAGAGTTATGAGAATTCTTCGAGAGGATTGAGAACGCCGCTGTTCCCGGCGCTGGGTGAGTTCTTCTAGTCGGCGGCGAGCCTCCGCGATTGCATTGTCTAAAGCTGTGTCTTCATCTGTGGTATCCACATGTGATGGATGCACTGGACGTTTTGGCGTACCATTTGATCTGGGAAGCTGAGCCGCTTGTGCATATGTACGCTGGCGAGGAGATGTATGGTGAGCAACAGGCTCAGATAAAGGAAGTTCAGGGAAGTCGTTGTCGTCACATGCGAGAGCTGCAAAGCGATTACTTGTAGGAACATCCATTTTTGCAGGCGACTTGTGAAACTTCTTCGCTTGCTTTTTTCTTTGGACAAGCGGGGAAGCGAATGTCATGGTCCGGCGATTTGCACAGAGCACAATGAGCGGCTGGTTCATTCATGTCGGCCACAGCTGCTGGATTAGGGCAGGTATTTTGCATATGTCCTTCTTTGTGGCAGTGATAGCAAAAAATACGACGAGGTCGGAAGGGCTGTGGTTTGACGATCGCACCGTAGTAGGTAAGGTACTTCGGGAGAGTCAACGGGCCTTGCAGGATGAGCAGGTATGAGCCCCGGCGACCCATAGGCCGTGCTTGCAGTACAACATGAGTTGAGCAGCGAATATTTGCGCGCACCTCCTCGGGAGGGCTCGTGCTGTCGACATGATAAACTATGCAGCGGAGTGTGTCAGGACCAGATGCAAAAATATATTTGCAACCGGGACATGCTTGCTGTCATCCAGGGGGATCCGCGTAACTGCGCAAAGTTTCTGGGCGTCCATCAAGGATGACAAGTTTACCGTGATGGTGTTCGATGGGCGATGGACGACAAACCCGCAGTAGTTCGAAGAGCCAAGGGCATGGTCAATTGTGGCTTGAAACATTCCGGGCAGGGATGGCAGTCATATCAAAGCGCAATATAGGCTTGATGGTGACGCGGAACGAGTTCGCAGCAGGCGGAAGAGAGCCTTGACTCACGGGAGGCATCTGTGGAGGAGGCTCAGACGCTGGTGACGGCCCTGGGTGGGAATACTGAACTGGCACGACGGGCACAGTTTCTTGAGGGAGTGCCACGGGCACGGAGGCGGTAGAGCAGTCCATGTCACAGGCCAAAGTCGTAGCATCGGAAGACGGCGCAGACTGAAGGCCCAGAGGCGCTGACGATTGCGTGGACGTAGAGGCTGCGTCAGGTGGCAACACAGCGGGCATCCGCGTAGCCGTCGTCGACAACACAGAATCCATGCAGACGCGTAGCGCGGCCTCGCTCGGCTGCGCCGAGCTAAGCCTAGCTTGCCCCTGAGGGTTCCGGTTGGGTTTTCTCACTTTAGAATGCGCCCGCCGTGCCGGGAATTTCTCCGCAGGGGCGTCGTCAGCATTCGGTCTCACGGAGGGCACTGTCCGACCCACGCCACACGCGAGAAGACAGCGAAAAGCGAAAACACAGAGTCAGCTAAGTTGTTTTCACCTATGCTTTCGACAAATTTGAATTTCAACGTGTACATCAGGAAATGACGATTCGTTTGGTACCACCCGCATACCTCTGCGACCTATGGTTCGCCCGCCACGGCCCTCCGAAGGTCGCCCCCATTACGGTTTCGAGGAACAAAGGTCATCGGTACGAATCCCTCACACGCACCAGGCTTAAACCCGACTAACAGCTTCATGCACAGAATTGTGCCAATTTCTTTGCTACCACTCCGAACCCTCTGCGCCAGCGGGTGGCCCACAATTTTTTCACCAATGTCAACCCAAAGTGGCACCGGTCTTGACACCCCGCTCAGATGGTACATATATAGCGGTACGCCAGTACAGGGTGTAATCCGACCGCCGTGCCGGCTTGACGACTGCTCGCGTGGTGTGGGGTCACATTGTTGACCTTAGATGTTACGTCTATGATCACGTGATTTAGCCGCCACCTTGAAATCTGAGAGCGGACGGTGAAACGGACGCGAAACGAGCGAATGTAAGTAGTAAGAGCTAACGCCCCGAAAGGAGGTATGTGCCGGTGCATTACGGATAGCAAGCAAGTTTCGTGTGGACGGCGTTTTCAGGGCCCCTCGAATACTGTCAAGCCTTTGCGCACTGGCGAGAAGAAGCCATAAGAATCTGGCTTGCAGCATCAAGCGTGCAACCAAGTTTATTGCGTGCGAAGTTGTTGTTTACGAAATCCCTCTCAGCTGTTGCAGCGTCTATGTAGGGCAGACCGGTCGCTGCTTCAATGAGCGCCTAAGGGAAGACGCTGAATATTTTAAATCATCGCAATCAAGTAGTAGTAGTAGTAAGGTGGTTTTATTAAAATAATAATAAAAAGGGATGGAAACGTTTCTGCTAGCCCCGGCAGCTGCCATCGATACTGAAGCACGTGAATCACGTGATGGATGGCCTCAATCTAACAGCCTGCCTAAGCATTGCTGGGGCTGCAATTGTCACCCAATTTTTGAAAAAACTAGTTCTTGGCCGTTCTAAAGGACAACTAGGAAGGGAGCTTCTTGAAGAATCATTCACTCATAGGTTAGGAAGTGATAAATGCGTGAGTGACGCGTCGGTTGTTCTGTTGCGAAAAGAATCTATGTTTCTAAATGCTGCGTAATTTCTTTGGTATTGCTGCTTGAAGGTGGAAGAGGGGCTTCCGTTTTTTTTTTCGTCCATTTTTGTCGTCGTTTAGCCCCAGATGATCTTGGTTCAGTTTACCCTTATCTAGCTCCCACATTTTAATCAGTGGACAGCTGGGCATGCGCATTAAGTTCCTCGAGCACGTTTCTTTCAGTCGCAAGTTAGCGCTCGTCTATGTCCCTCTCTTGTACTCTGTCTGGCGCTAAGGCAACCCGCAAATCATGCAACACTTTCCCGCGTTTTCATGGTTCAGTAAAAAAGCAAAAAAAGGTGTCGTTTTTAACAATATTTTGACGCATATATTTCAGTGTCTCGGCCACAATAGTTTTTTTCTGCTTTCGCCTGTTCCGGTAGGTTACGCTTAGAATGATTTGAAATTAATGGAGTCTTACGAAAATTTCCTCCAAAGCTTTCAAAGAGGGCTTTTTTTTATTGAGATTTAGGACTAAATTAAGGAGCAAGGCCCTGCAGATAAAAATAATTCAGATAGCTCTTAATACATATCGGCTTCGTTGCTTGTATTGCAGACATTTTAATTCAAATAGTTTTTATTAGAAGCGAGAAAAAAATTTTCAAGTTCCGGAACCAGCCCCACCGGTGGGTACTGCGGAACTGTCTTTATTGAAGAACACGCACTAGTACGTGCATGCCACCTTTATTTCTCGTATTATGTTCTGTGCCTCACTACAGAGCGAATATATACTGTGCCACTTGATGTCAGTGTAAATAAATTGTGAAGAGACGTATTGCAAGCACAAGCGTGTTGTGCAGTGTAGTTCTGAAGCGCAAGACCTCGGTCATTACCTGCAGAATTTTGTCTTAACGAAACATGAAGGAAAAATTATACAGGAAAGCTCTGAAAATACATATAAAAGAGAAAACCAGAGGTATAAAAAGATCAAATGCTAGTTAAAGTATTACAGGACATTAAAAAAAAACACTGGAGAAATCATTCGACTAAAAGCATACATGGGTTTCCTCAAAGTCACTCCTGTAGCCACAACGCAAAGGGCTAGCATGCTTCCATAGGGGAAACACAGCAAAACAACATAACTACTCGATAGGTGACAGTGGGCACCTGTGGACTACAAGACGCATCAGTGATGATTTGGGCAACTGAAGAGGACGAATAAGGCGGAAGAAAGTTTGGTTTAGTTTAAGGGGGTTTAACGTCCCAAAGCGACTCAGGCTATGAGAGACGCCGCAGCGAACGGCTCCGGAAATTTCCACCATCTGGGGTTCTTTAACGTGCACTGACATCGCACAGTACACGGGCCTCTAGAATGTTGCCTAGAGGCCCGCAAAACGACATAACTATTCGGTAGATGACAGTGGGCACCTGCGGACTAAAAGACGCATCAGTGATGATTTGGGCAACCGAAGAGAACTAAAAAGGAGGAAGAAAGTTTGGTTTAGTTTGAGGGGGTTTAACGTCCCAAAGCGACTGAGGCTATGAGAGACGCCGCAGCGAAGGGCTCCGTAAATTTACGCCACCTGGGGTTCTTTAACGTGCACTGACATCGCACAGTACACGGGCCTCTAGAATGTTGCCTAGAGGCCCGCAAAACGACATAACTATTCGGTAGATGACAGTGGGCACCTGCGGACTAAAAGACGCATCAGTGATGATTTGGGCAACCGAAGAGAACTAAAAAGGAGGAAGAAAGTTTGGTTTAGTTTGAGGGGGTTTAACGTCCCAAAGCGACTTAGGCTATGAGAGACGCCGCAGCGAAGGGCTCCGTAAATTTACACCACCTGGGGTTCTTTAACGTGCACTGACATCGCACAGCACACGGGCCTCTAGAATGTTGCCTTGAGGCCCGCAAAACGACATAACTATTCGGTAGATGACAGTGGGCACCTGCGGACTAAAAGACGCATCAGTGATGATTTGGGCAACCGAAGAGAACTAAAAAGGAGGAAGAAAGTTTGGTTTAGTTTGAGGGGGTTTAACGTCCCAAAGCGACTCAGGCTATGAGAGACGCCGCAGCGAAGGGCTCCGTAAATTTACACCACCTGGGGTTCTTTAACGTGCACTGACATCGCACAGTACACGGGCCTCTAGAATGTTGCCTTGAGGCCCGCAAAACGACATAACTATTCGGTAGATGACAGTGGGCACCTGCGGACTAAAAGACGCATCAGTGATGATTTGGGCAACCGAAGAGAACTAAAAAGGAGGAAGAAAGTTTGGTTTAGTTTGAGGGGGTTTAACGTCCCAAAGCGACTCAGGCTATGAGAGACGCCGCAGCGAAGGGCTCCGTAAATTTACACCACCTGGGGTTCTTTAACGTGCACTGACATCGCACAGTACACGGGCCTCTAGAATGTTGCCTTGAGGCCCGCAAAACGACATAACTACTCGGTAGATGACAGTGGGCACCTGCGGACTAAAAGACACATCAGTGATGATTTGGGCAACCGAAGAGGACGAACAAGGAGGAAGAAACAAGAATTGTTGGACCCCCACGTAGTGAAAAGCCTCCCTTTACTCTTTCCTGATTTCATCTCTTGAACTCTTTCTCGCATTCATCTTTTTCATAACTGATTTATTTTCTTGACACTATTCCTCTTTTTAACTTTTTAATCATGTTTTCTTTATCACCGGCGATGCATTAGTAGTGCGGGCGAGGTCGTCTTTTATCGACCTCAACCTAGAGTCAGTAAGTACTTAACGAGGAGGCTGGTTGTGTAATTCAAACATTTTTTCTGGCCTCGAATACAATTTTTACGTATTAAAATCTCTAGAACAAGCAACGAAGTTGTTTATTATGATCAATTTCTCCTATTTTTATCTTGAAAAGCCTTGATCCTTAATTTTGGTATGAATCTCAGATAAAAGTCACTTTTTCTTTCTTTGGTAGTAATTTTCTTAAAGAGTAATCATTTAATAATTTTGAATTATTTTTAGCATAATCTACATGAACAGACAATACCAAAAAAGTTATTGTGGCTGAGCCGTTAACGAACCTTACGGAGAAACTTGTCAATGCGTCCCATTTTTTGCTTATTTACTGAACCATGAAAATGCGGAAAATTGTTGCGACGCTTCATTAAGGAAGAAAGAACGATAATGAAATAATCTAAAATCAGAATTTTCAGTGTACCCTGTTTTACGCGCTATTTAATTTTGTTTTTCAACTTCAACCAAATTTTTCTTTTCAGAAACTTCAAAAAGCGCTCACGTGCGCAGTTTTTCTTTAGAGAAATATTTCATAGCAAGCCTGTTCACACTATCAACAACTAGCCTAACTATTCCGAAAAGAATCGGCGATGATCTCTTCTTGAGGTCTGGCATGTTTCGCGTGTACCGAACTTTCAGCGAGGCGACGAAGACAGTATAACCTTGTTGAATAGGATGCGAAGACAGATGAAGAGCGAGAAATAAGGGGCGAATGGTGACCACACCAGAGGAGCTTGCAGGTAAGCGGAGCGTACAAGTGGCTTCAGACACCGCCGAACAGAGGAAGCGGCGACTCGATTCTCAACTAGCAGCTCAGGCGGTTTATCGCAACAGGACAGCCGAGCATTAATGAGGTATCCCGTATGGTCTGCGCACTGCTCGTCGCTCTATAGCCAAACGCAGTACACGACGCAATCTGCGCACTCAGCAGATGTCGTATCGTCTTAATTTTTTAACGCTTCTGTGAGCTTCGATGAAGTGTGGAGCCTGGCGACCTTGTGTCGAACTCGTAGGATGCAGTAAACGCCACAATCACGTGAGGTTTTGCAGCAATGTTCTTCATGCTATATGGCACACAGTGAACATATGGGACAACAGGCGCCCTTTTCTTTTAACTAGCTGACCGGGAATCCTCTTCATCGACACCAAGGCGCTACGAATGCCTGCTGCTACCAAAACCATCAGTGAAGCACGGTAGTCGTCCTCGCTCAGTCGGCTTAATTGTTTGGAAGAAACTTGCCATGCAATTGTAACATGCTTTTGGGAGCCATTTCTGAAGGCAAACACTGACTATTCGTCGCTTAACTGAATTTAAGTGAGCTGGCCGGAACGCAGAGGGGTTTATTAACATCTGTAAATAGCATGTCGGTTTCAACTAATAAATTAACTGGATGTAACACTCGTCTGTTTCTTTGGTCCCTTTGTCCATGTACAACTCTTAGCGCTCCCGCAGTGACAGTTAATTAAGCCCCAACTAATCCGATCCACCGTTCCCGTGCATTTGTTGGGGTTAAAGTTCATCAATGATTCACCCCATCACGCGCTTTTTAGCAAGCATAATGTCAAGGAGCTCACGCTGAAGTAAACAACCATGATTGTTATTTCACGAGTAATTAGTAAATTATTATGAAAAAATAAATTCAGATTACGGAGTTATATAGAAATATGTTAAACTAGACCTGGTATAGTTATTAAGGAACTGGTAAAAGGCGGCCAGTGAACCCGCAGAGAACGTAGGCAGGTTTCGGCAAGGGCGCTGGTTTCAGGACAAGACATTATCAAACGCTACGTCCCTAGCTTTATGGGTTAGCTGAAAGCCACCGTTCACCCCGCCGTAACTCACTCTTGAGACGGTCTTCGCGGACGTTCGTGATCAAAATGTGAGTGGCCCCTGAATCAAAGAAAAATGTCCACATGAAATCGCGCATGTGGCGCTCGCAACGCCCCGAATGTGACATGTGTACATTCTGATTCTGTGGCGCCACAATCGCTTGCTCGCAGGTCTAGAAAAAGCGCTGCAGACGGTTCTAAGGTGTTCGCAGATACATAACCGTTAGGGTCGAACGCAATCGCTGTTATGATATTCTCCTAAAGTTCTTCGAGCGTCACTGTTAGCGCCGTGTGGACGGGCCAAATGGGGAAGGCAGAGGAGTAGCCGCAGAGATCGCTTGTAGGCCCCATGCAAAAGCATATTTATTTTTCCTGGCTCGGTCTGCGACAGGGTGCCGCAGGGAATATGGTGCAGCAGTTAAGGGCAGTGATTTGCGAGCACAGTCAAGGATGGTAGAGGGCGTAGGTTAACCGAAGGACGTCCGCTTCCTTGAGCCCGCGTAGGCAACTCGTAACCCTGGTGGGGATGCTGGGTACCGGTACGCATCGATATTTATCGTGGGACCGGCCTCCTCAGTCTGAGTAATTGCCAGTGTCGGCGCCCCTCGAGGATTAGTCCTCTGACCCTGCACTCTCTAACATTACAGTGCTCCCCCCCCCCCCCCCCCCTCAACCCTGCGCCCGTCTCTGCTAGACTTAATCTCTGATTTACGACATAGGATCTATGCGGATGATATCACTATTTGGATTACCCGCAGCACTATAGCCATCATGAAACGCCGACACCTGTGCGCCGCCGCTGCCACTGAACAATACGTTTTACGTGGTGACCTTGGCATATAACCTTCAAACTCAGAACTACTGGTTACGCGACCAGGGCAAAAACAATCCCCCGCCGCCCTATTTTACAGTTACGTTTGTGACTATAAAAACTGTCGACCATATTCCCCATCCCCTTCGTCTCGGCGTGCAGTCCCAAGTTAATACATCTATGCTGGAATGCATACACTGTTCATTATTTTTTTTTAATTACTCGAGAAGCCCGCAATGTGGACTCGCAGGTCCGCGTTGTTTTAGACAACACATAACTGCGCACAGACATGAATAACAAGGAAATAAAATGCCTGCGAATAGAAGACGAAGTAGCGACGCGGGTTGTGGGCGGGACAGGAACAGCGACCGTACGCGAACGCACGCAGACAGAAACGATAGAGTGCAATGCCCGAGTCTCACGGGAGCGCTATGCGATGATGCTACTAAGAATAGTTGCCTCTCTCTAAACACAAAGAGGGGCCGGTCCTCATCATTCCTTATTCGAGGTCAAATCCTGGCGCCGCGGGCGTGAGCTCTGATAAGGCAAAATGAATAGGGAAGTCTATTCATGCACACCGCTGCTGCCGCGGCCAAAGCGCTCTGCTGCCGTGGCTATTACGGCAGCCGTAGCGGCTTTCCGACTTTTCTGCTATCGCACATGATCGGTTTATGCCTGGACGACTGCGGGGGCAACGACCTCCGCCGCCGCTCGCGAGTCTTATAATTGGCGGTCATCGGATAAGCTCTGAAGTTTGGCCGTGAGGAGCTGGAAACATGTAACGTCGTCTCTAATCGGTGACTCGAGAACCTTGTTTCATATATTCATTAGCCAAAAGCGTTGTGTGATGTCGCCCTGAGCTCTTGATAAATACCCGCCGGCCGTTTCTTGGCACAAGTATCGTTAACCCGGAAATTATGCCCTAATAATTTCACACTCGCCACCCACTGCAGCTCAGGCGTTCCGCTCGGCGAATCCTCTTATTTACGTGCCTCGGGGCACGGCCGGTTGATAACCAGCGTGCTCGGGGTCCGCGTACACGTAATGTTGCGTAGTATTCAGTAACCAACAAACTGTATGGGAATGCTGACACATTGAACTGGGTTAAAGCTCTTCTTGTGGCTCGCTATAATGAATGAAGATCAGTTTATTTTGTACAATTTGCACTCTCAGTGACATGGGGCCGCATGTTGTAAGAATTATTTTCATAGCATTCTGCTTTGCGTTCTTATCACGGGTAAACACCTCCTTTCGATTCTGGAACCGGCGAGTAGCATTGCTTGATGGCTACCAGCGTTGTCGTCATAGGCGGCAACTACCAATTATTCAAAGGATACCAAACTGGAATACGCATCGGAAATCTAGAGCCCCCATCAAGCATATCTAATTAATACCTTGGAATCCATTCAGAATCATAGGGCCAGTTTTCTCTCATCCCAGTACGACACTCGCCTTAGAGTAGCTGGTATCAAAGCCTCTCTTGACCTTCAGCCACTGCAAATCCGACGAAAAATTTCACAACTTTGCCTGTGTCATAAACTATAATATCATTTGCCTCATCGACCAAACTCTTTCTTACAGCCACCACTACGAACTTCTCGCCGCCATTTTAATTCAATGAGTGTTCAGCGTCTGCATGGTCACACTGATATTTTCAACGGGTCCTTTTTTCCCAGCACAATTGCAGCATGGAAGTTAATTACCCGAATCAATAGCCTCCGAGCGCGACACACTTAAATTAAGAACTAAACTAGCTGCCCATCTATACAAACAACTAGAACGATTTCCTTTTTGCATAATTTTTATTTATTTATTTTAAGCGAAATTTATTGCCCCAGGCCATCAATGATGGGTGAAGGCGTGATGAATGATGTAGTAGGGATGAAATGAATGGAAAAAGGTTAGCTGATTTGATGAAGTCCAGCAGAGAACGATGGTACGGTCCCTGCATCCAGGCAATGTATGAAGTAGGGTTGCTTGGTGAAAGACCTCCTACCATCAGGTGCCGGATCCTTGTAGGCTTGAGAGCTCGGCAGTCCCACAGTAAGTGATGAATGTCGGCCTCAATGTCCTCGTGTTTACATATCGGACACCCTGGCCGAGGAAACAGTTCTCGGTACTGAAGCCACTTCCGAGTGATGGCTGGTGTGAGGGCAACCCCGACCCGGATCCTCCTAAGCGCAACCTCCTCTGCACGGGTAAGACCGCGGGGGAGGGTTACCGCACACGGAGGGATGAGAGCACGTGTGCGGCGCCGGAGGAGTTCCTTTCTTGATGAAAGGAGGGCAAAATTGTCCAAATGAAGGAACCGAGGCGGTGATGAGTTTGTATTCGCAAGGCGGGTCGCTAAATCTGCCTGGCTTTGATAGGCCAGCAGATACCGTGGGACCCACTCAATACGTACTGGCTGCGGGATGCGTGCCGCATAATTTTTATTCTTTCCAGTTTATGTGATTGATAAATGAAATGAAATTGGTTTTGGGGAAAGGAAATAGCACAGTACCTGTGTCACATCTCGACGGACACCTGAACCGCGCCGTAAGGGAAGTCATAAAGGAGGGACATGTGACTGTGCTCGGTGTTGTGTTTCTGATGATATTGCACTCATACTGCTTACTATCTGTTGCGGGAGTTCTTGAATTTTGCCTTGTTACAGGTTATGGTATCCTTGTATTGTTAGTGTATTATTTTATTGCAGTGCCTGTTCTCGTTTTTTAATTACTGCCCATTCATATATATATATATATATATATATATATATATATATATATATATATATATATATATATATATATATATATATATATGCGATAACATGAGGATATAGATCGGTCGCCGGATCGAAACGTCGAGGAAAATAAAAATGTTTCCTTAGAATGAAGCGTATACTTCGATATACATATATATATATATATATATATATATATATATATATATGTGTGTGTGTGTGTGTGTGTGTGTGTGTGTGTGTGTGTGTGTGTGTGTGTGTATAAAGTACAGTATTACGACAAACGCGACTGTTCGTTTTAAAGGTTTATTGTGCCAACAGTTTCGGGAATGGTATTCCCTTCGTCAGGGCAGGCTTACAATGACACAGTTTTGTCAATACACGGACACAGAGCGAGCGAGGATATATAAACTCCGCCCTCAAAGCAACCTTGAGAGTGAGGGCGAGGGGCCGTATAATGGACCGCGCAGCAGCTGTCGCAGGGGCAGTGGCTGAATAAAACACAGAAAAACGCAGAGAAAAACGGGGAGGAGGAAATAGTAAAGGAGTAGAAAAGAGAACGAATTTGAACAGCGATAGAAAGGGGAAAGGAGTGTTAAACGCGGCTCTCGGCGCACCAGGAGGCCGCACTCCCGCCACCCCCCCCCCCCCCCCCCCCTTTCTCTCTACGACACTCCCGCAAGACGCCGCCGGGTCCGTGCGGGCGGCCCGTATCACGTATCCTGAAACGCTTGCTGGGGACGCGCACGAGAGACACTTGTTGAGCGCCGCAACGGCAACCTGCAACCGTGCTCTATGCATATCTTTGCTTCTTTTCTTTGGTAGGCTCTTCTGTCGGGCTTTTCTACCAGACATCCTGGCACCCTTCTTCCCATAAATATGCTAGGCCGTTTCAACCAGTGTCCGGCAGTGCGCTTCCTGTGAAAAACCGGCAGCCGTGGGGAAACAAGACAAAAAATATATTGAGCGAAGCCAGAGTGCGTAATGAGAAGGCAGAGAGGAATTTGGGAGAGAAAACGAAAGGGAAAAAGAGCAGAAAAAATTTTAGCGCAAAGAACTTTGAAAGAAGAAAATATTAGCACACACATACACACAAATGAATAGAATGTGGCGCCAAACAAATACCAAATGGTTAATGAGAATGAATAAGGCGCGGAAGACATAACACAGAATACAAGAAAATTATCAAACAAAAGTTAGAAAAAATAATAATAATACATGTGTGCGCAAAGCACGAAAGGTCTGCGGCCCGCGGGGCTGCCGCGTGGTCCCAGTGGGCTAGTGATAGAGTTAGAATATACATGTCTATTCCAGATAGAACATGGATGCCGGCTGTAAGTTGGACAAAGGATAATACTGGGAAAATAAACAGCTACATTCCCAGCCATTCAGAGCGTGGTTGAAGTTGCCAAGAACAACATCCTGCGTGTTTTGATTTATAAAGCTGTCCAAAGCCTATGACGGGTGAAATTTCCTACGTTGTCTCCTTCAAGCAGGAGAGCCTCCCAGGAGTAGCGTTCATGCCATGGGAGAACGTGCCAAACTTGTGGATGAGGTATGATTCTCTTTGTTCCCTGTAATAGGTGCTAGGGAAGCCGGACTGGAGAAGGATGACTCGGATGTTTTCGAAACTGTGCAGTGGCAAACGCAGGTGCTTGGATAGGGGAAAGCTGGGTAATGATGATACGTGGGCTTTGTTGTTGTTAAAGCGGAAGCGAAATGATGTCTTGGTCTGACCAATATACTCTTGCCCACACACCTCACAATGAAGTTTTTAAATCACATTGCTTGAATCGCAGTCGAGGTCTTCGCTTATGGGAAACACAAAGTTGTCGAACTGGGATTTTGCCATTTTGGTGTCTAAAATGTGCGGACAGACTTTGCACCGAGGTTTTCTGCATGGGTGGCACCCACCCTCGGTAGAGTTCTTTGTTTTCGCATTGACAAACAAATCTATCAAGCTCTTTTCCCGGCGGTACACCACTCTGGGCGGTTCCTTGAATATTGGTGACAACTTAATACTCTCTTGAATAATATTAAAATGACGGCTTATTATGTTACTTTCTCTGCGAGCTGTTGAGGAAAATGTAAGGATTAAGTTTGTTTTGCTGTCGTCTTGGATCTTGTTTTCTGCCTGGATGGATGGGCGGTCTAGGTTGCGAGCGCGTTCAATCGCGTCATCGACTATTTCCTAGGGGTATTTCTGTCGTGACAGAGCGGCTTTGAGAGTCCTTGTATGTCGGTCAAATTCCTGTGTTGTAGAACATATTCTTCGGTATCTGTGCTCCTGAGAGTATGGAATGCTTGTTTTGCAGCGTTTCGGATGGCTACTCCGGAAATGAAGATATTGCTGTCTATCCGTGGGCTTTTTGTATAGTGTAGTCGAAAGGCAGTTACCGTCTACCGATATCTTCACGTCGGGAAAATTAATTCTCGAGTCGGAGATTCTGTGGGTGAACCTGATTGAGGGTTGCAGGCCATTAAACTGAGCTATGAATTCCAACAGGCTTGCTTCATCATGTTCCCATACAAGAAATACGTCGTCCAGGAAACGCTTGTAGAAAAGTGTTTTTTTTTTTTGGCTGTTTCTCAAGGAACAGAATTTCTAGTGACGCCATGAAGATTCCGGCGTAGTTAGGTGCCATTTTTGTGCCCATCGCAGTACTCATCTGGAGGTAGTGCTCACCATGAAGCTCAAAATTGTTCGAATTCAGGACCAGTTCAAGAAGGACGGAAAGAGTTCCATTGTCGAAATCTACCGAAGAATTTGATCTTTCGAAGGCTGCCAGCGTTGCTGCAATGCAGTCGGCGTGCGGGATGTTTGTATACAGGCAGCAAACATCCATAGTCGCTAGAAGGCCTCCTGTGGGGATGGTCAAGTTGGAAATCTGCCGAAGGAAAAGACTTGTGTCCTTTATGTAAGAAGGAAAACGGGGAGTGATGTCCTTGATGAGAAATTTGATAAAATTAGATATGTTCTCCGTCACAGCTCCATTGCTGGACACGATTGGATGGCCAGGATGGTTGGCCTTATGTATTTTAGGGAGGAGATAAAACCGGCCGGGAGCTGGATTGCTCGGCAACATTGATTTTAACATTGCCGCACTTATTTTACCTTCCTTAGCGAGTCCAGCAAGAGTGTCCTCTATCTCTATCATTGTTGACTTGTGAGGTCGTTCGGAAGTTTCCTGTAGAACTGAGCATCGTTAAGCTGGCGGTGGCCTTCTTTTAAATATTCAGATTTGTCCAGGATTACTATAGGTATACCATTTCCAGCCGGTTTTATTACGAAGTTTTCGTCTTTACGCAACGTTTCCAAAGCCTGTCGTTCCTTGTTCGTAAGATTGCTACGGGCCGGAGGGTTTTTTCCGTACGCCTTGATGACATCCTTCTGAACCGCAGATATATACACTTCAAGGTATCTATCGCGTTGTTCGCTCGGTGTCCACAACTTATCTCAGACAGTGGTATCGTTTGTTGTCTGTCGCTGGTGTGCTCGTGGAAATACTCCCTAAGGCGGAGGTTTCGCGCGAAATTGTCCAGATCCTGAAAGAGTTGAAACTCATCGAACTTACCAGATGCTGGACAAAAAGTTAAACCTTTGGATAGAAGGCTCAGGTAGGCAGGCGTGAGAACCTTTTGTGGGGAAATTCACCACGTTTGTGTACCCACACGTTATTTCACAGTTCTCAATTGCCGACCCCGCACCAACAACATTCGGAGAATTATGAGCAATTGTGTCATTCTCTTGAGATGGGACAATGGTCTCACGGCCCTCAGCTGCCAACCTAACGTTAGAGCTCAACTTGGACGACTTGGTTCCCGTATATTCGTTTGAAGGAAGCGGAACTTTGTCGCGTTCAAGTTTTTTGCTCTTATCACTAGAGACTTCCTGCCTTCTTTCTATCTCGTAGGTTTTCAGTTTGCACAGTTCGGCAGGAGATACAGCACGCTGGCGCATCTGCGTTTCCTCAACATCTCGAAGTTCGGCAACCTTCCGTTTGCTGTGGTTGACCACAGCTTTTGTTAGCTTTAGCGATGCTTCCAATAGTATAACATCCCATTCCTCTTTTTATTTCTCAATGAATGTGGACGTGGACAGTGTACAGCCCAAACGAAGTCCCTTTGGAACAGTACCCCGCGACAGGTAGTACGTTAGGTGAGATGCATGCAGCTCAAATCTCACGCGCTTATCAATAATTTTCCTCACTGACAGGAACGTCTGGGACCACGTCTGCTCTCCGCGGGCCGTACCTTTTGCAACAGGTAGTCAGTTTCTGTGTTCAGGCGCAGCCTGCTGGGCGACCATGGCGTAGGTCTTGCGGGTGTTGTAGCGTCGCTCCGGCACTGGCGGTGGCGGTGGAGGTATACTGGGAGGTGATGTTGAAGGGGCCGCGTCTCCAGAGCGGCGCCCAGGGCATCTGCTGCGTGGCACGAACGGGGTCGGCTGCCAACCATGAAGTGGATAGTTAAGCTTCGCCTTGAAGTGTTGGGCCAGCAGTCCGACGCCCTAAAAACTGGTGTGCAGTCCGTCCGCAGCGAGGAAGCGCCACAGAGGCAGCGATGTAAATCCGTGGTCGCTGTAGCGCATACCGGGGCCGAGTTCTTTGCGCCTGCAGAGATGACGAACTCCGGTCTTGAATTTGGAGACCTGACCGTTGAACCATTTCACGAAGCGTTGATTTGATCCTCTCCGCCGGCGATTTGGACCCCGGCTAAGAGGAAGGCTAACGCCTATCTTCTTAACTGCCGGTCTTTTCTGGCGAATTTCTTCAACGAGCAGTGTCAGTCTCTTCGGGGAAGAAGACGACCCATTTCTTGCGATGTCAACTGTCCCAACGTGTACGGTCAGGGTGGTCACGCTCGCAGGGCCGTACTGCAGCAGCATGGGGATTTCGGCATACGAGGCGCCACAGTACGATATGAAGCAGGGGGCCTCTGTGTCACTTGGCGTGAAGTGGTTGTGTACGTACTTGGTAAGAGGGTCTCCGATGATTGCACATTTGTTCGGATGCCTTGGGTAATCACGAATCAGACGCGCTGTCGTTGGGTTGCTGGCACCCATGGTGAGTAATTGTATTCAGTAGGGGTTCCAATGCGCCAGTTTACAAGTTCAGGTACAGTATTACGACAAACGCGACTGTGTCGTTTTAAACGTTTATTTTGCCAGCAGCTTCGGGAATAGTATTCCCTTCGTCAGGGCAGGCTTACAATGAAACAGTTTTCTCAATATATGGACACAGAGCGAGCGAGGATATATAAACTCCGCCCTCAAAGCAAACTTGAGAGTGATGGAGATTTCCAACTTGACCATCCCCACAGGTGGCCTTCTAGCGACTATAGATGTTTCCTCCCTGTATACAAACATCCCGCACGCCGACGGCGTAGGAGCAACGCTGGCGGCCTTCGAAAGCTTAAATTCTTCGGTACATTTGGACAATGGAACTCTTTCCGTCCTTGTTGAACTGGTCCAGAATTCGAACAATTTTGAGTTTCACGGTGAGCACTACCTCCAGATGAGCAGTACTGCGATGGGCACAAAAATGGCACCTAACTACGCCGGAATCTTCATGGCGTCACTAGAAATTTCGTTCCTTGAGAAACAGCCGAAAAACCACTTTTCTACGAGCGTTTCCTGGACGACGTATTTCTTGTATGGGAACATGATGAAGCAAGCCTGTTGGAATTCATAGCTCAGTTTAATGGCCTGCAACCCTCAATCAGGTTCACCCACAGAATCTCCGACTCGAGAATTAATTTTCCCGACGTGAAGATATCGGTAGACGGTAACTGCCTTTCGACTACACTATACAAAAAGCCCACGGATAGACAGCAATATCTTCATTTCCGGAGTAGCCATCCAAAACGCTGCAATACAAGCATTCCATACTCTCAGGAGCACAGATACCGAAGAATATGTTCTACAACACAGGAATTTGACCGACATACAAGGACTCTCAAAGCCGCTCTGTCACGACAGAAATACCCCTAGGAAATAGTCGATGACGCGATTGAACGCGCTCGCAACCTAGACCGCCCATCCATCCAGGCAGAAAACAAGATCCAAGACGACAGCAAAACAAACTTAATCCTTACATTTTCCTCAACGGCTCGCAGAGTAAGTAACATACTAAGCCGTAATTTTAATATCATTCAAGAGAGTAATAAGTTGTCACCAATATTCAAGGAACCGCCCAGAGTGGTGTACCGCCGGGAAAAGAGCTTGATAGACTTGTTTGTCAATGCGAAAACAAAGAACTCTACCCAGGGTGGGTGCCACCCATGCAGAAAACCTCGGTGCAAAGTCTGTCCGCACATTTTAGACACCAAACTGGCAAAATCCCAGTTCGACAACTTTGTGTTTCCCATAAGCGAAGACCTCGACTGCGATTCAAGCAATGTGATTTAAAAACTTCATTGTGAGGTGTGTGGGCAAGAGTATATTGGTCAGACCAAGACATCATTTCGCTTCCGCTTTAACAACAACAAAGCCCACGTATCATCATTACCCAGCTTTCCCCTATCCAAGCACCTGCGTTTGCCACTGCACAGTTTCGAAAACATCCGAGTCATCCTTCTCCAGTCCGGCTTCCCTAGCACCTATTACAGGGAACAAAGAGAATCATACCTCATCCACAAGTTTGGCACGTTCTCCCATGGCATGAACGCTACTCCTGGGAGGCTCTCCTGCTTGTAGGAGACAACGTAGGAAATTTCACCCGTCATAGGCTTTGGACAGCTTTATAAATCAAAACACGCAGGATGTTGTTCTTGGCAACTTCAACCACGCTCTGAATGGCTGGGAATGTAGCTGTTTATTTTCCCAGTATTATCCTTTGTCCAACTTACAGCCGGCATCCATGTTCTATCTGGAATAGACACGTATATTCTAACTCTATCACTAGCCCACTGGGACCACGCGGCAGCCCCGCGGGCCGCAGACCTTTCGTGCTTTGCGCACACATGTATTATTATTATTTTTTCTAACTTTTGTTTGATAATTTTCTTGTATTCTGTGTTATGTCTTCCGCGCCTTATTCATTCTCATTAACCATTTGGTATTTGTTTGGCGCCACATTCTATTCATTTGTGTGTATGTGTGTGCTAATATTTTCTTCTTTCAAAGTTCTTTGCGCTAAAATTTTTTCTGCTCTTTTTCCTTTTCGTTTTCTCTCCCAAATTCCTCTCTGCCTTCTCATTACGCACTCTGGCTTCGCTCAATATATTTTTTGTCTTGTTTCCCCACGGCTGCCGGTTTTTCACAGGAAGCGCACTGCCGGACACTGGTTGAAACGGCCTAGCATATTTATGGGAAGAAGGGTGCCAGGATGTCTGGTAGAAAAGCCCGACAGAAGAGCCTACCAAAGAAAAGAAGCAAAGATATGCATAGAGCACGGTTGCAGGTTGCCGTTGCGGCGCTCAACAAGTGTCTCTCGTGCGCGTCCCCAGCAAGCGTTTCAGGATACGTGATACGGGCCGCCCGCACGGACCCGGCGGCGTCTTGCGGGAGTGTCGTAGAGAGAAAGGGGGGTGGGGGGGGCGGGAGTGCGGCCTCTTGGTGCGCCGAGAGCCGCGTTTAACACTCCTTTCCCCTTTCTATCGCTGTTCAAATTCGTTCTCTTTTCTACTCCTTTACTATTTCCTCCTCCCCGTTTTTCTCTGCGTTTTTCTGTGTTTTATTCAGCCACTGCCCCTGCGACAGCTGCTGCGCGGTCATTATACGGCCCCTCGCCCTCACTCTCAAGGTTGCTTTGAGGGCGGAGTTTATATATCCTCGCTCGCTCTGTGTCCGTATATTGACAAAACTGTGTCATTGTAAGCCTGCCCTGACGAAGCGAATACCATTCCCGAAACTGTTGGCACAATAAACCTTTAAAACGAACCGTCGCGTTTGTCGTAATACTTTACTTAAACTTGTAAACTGGCGCATTGGAACCCCTACTGAATATATATATGTATATATAGTGGAAGCAGTCAGGGTTGCTCAACGGGCCAGTGAAAACTTGCACAGTGAAAAGGTCACAACTGGTTCGATTATCTAGGTCTATTCACCAATGGTTTCAGACGGTGGACCGTCCTTCATCAGGGTTAAGTCGAATGAATACACAGACGTGCGCATTTACGGTCCTAAATGTAGAGGGAGAGGAGGCACTTTCTCTCTCTCTCTCTGTCGACGTCGACTAAGGGGAAAGAAGAATGGATTTCAAACAAGTTGAAAAAAGCTAGTTAAAATACAGAGGTGACAGACATGCAGCAGAGCTGAGAGGGTTGGATTTTCGCCGAGAAGACTTAAGCAAGACGACTTGAAAGTGAAGACTTGCTTAAGTCTTCTCGCAAAAATCCAACCCTCTCAGCTCTGCTGCATGTCTGTCACCTCTGTATCTTAACTAGCTTTTTTAACTTGTTTCACATCCATTCTCCTTTCCCCTTAGTGGACGCCGACACAGAGAGAGAGAGAGAAAGAAAGTGCCTCCTCTCCCTCTGCATTTAGGACCGTAAATGCGCACATCTGTGTATTCATTCGACTTAACCCTGATGAAGGACGGTCCACCGTCTGAAACCGTTGGTGATTAAACCTAGATAATCGAACCAGTTGTGACCTTTTCACTGTGCATATATATATATACAGGAGGGCGGCGCCGGTGAACTCTCAAAGTTCGCTAACACCCAATAAGCATAAATACCCACTAGAGCAGCAGATTCGACAGCCGTCACCGTGGTTCAGTTGGTAGAGCACCGGACGCGATATTCGGAGGTCGTGGGTTCGTGTCCCACCGGCGGCATGGTTATTTTTTCTGCTGCTTTATAAGTAATTTTCTTTAAGCGATAGATTAATCTGAGTATTATTATCCAACTGATCAGCACTACACATTAAAAAAATATTCCCTCCATGCATTTTGGTTTCGGTGACTGTTAGCTCTCTTCATAGGTTTGTCAAAACGAGCCGCTCATTTCCTTTACCTTTTCTGCTAATAGCTTAACGAGGGTCTCGGTTCTGCCAGTCCTGATGCCATAGGTAGCATAAGAGGGCTCTGGCAAAGTTTCCGCCATCTCCGTTAGATGACGTTCCACGTCACACTCGCGGTAATACAGGACGTGCTACGTCCGCCGCTGTGGACGAGGATGGCGCTATATATATATACATATATATATATATATATATATATATATATATATATATATATATATATATATATATATATATATATATATATATATATATATATATATATATATATATATATATATCAAAAGTGATTTCTGGCAGCTGATTTAGTCAATATAATATAAAATCACGAAAAGTTGAAGAAACATAACAGGATTTAATTCACGACGTTTCGGCTGGAGGAAAAGGCTGGTCCTATATATATATATATATATATATATATATATATATATATTATATATATATATATATATATATATATATATATATATATATATATTCATGTTATTGATCGCCCCTTCCTTATGTAATACCCCACTTAGGGGCCTTTAAGGCATAATAAATGACGATGATGATGAATAATGGTTCCCAAAAAAGCGCGGCCATGGTGTCTTCTATGTTACGACGCAGTTTCCGGCGGCAGTTACGCGGTGCAGTTCGATCCATATGTGTCAAAGTTGAGCCGAACATTGTCATGTTGTATGAATACGGTGAAATCCCGGCTGCTGGATACCGCGTGTGTGTCGTAATTCTTGAAAACTCAAAGAATGGAATGCTCACACGTAAAAGCAGTGTACTCCAGTAAGCTCTAAAAGGTTACGCATCAATGCAGTTTGGTTTCAAAGCCGCGTTCCGTTGTGCTCTGATGACAGTCTTACGGGGCGTTCACAGTTGCTTTTACCAGTATGTGCTGTCAGTGTGAGAGAGCTGAGCTTCTCTGTGCAGCTTGAGACATGTATGCACAAGTAACAGACACTATTCAGTCTGATGAAAGCACTGGAAGCCACAGGATGTCAGTATAATGCGGGGACTACAAAGAAAGCATGGGATTTGGAGCTTTTGTTCTGTGGCTGAATTTCCCGCGAAGGAAGGAGAGAATCCAAGAGAAACCGATGAAAATATAATTGGTGTGAACTGTGATGATGCATCTTCATATACTATAAGTAAAACTTTGACAAAGGAGTTTGGTTTGGTTTATGGTTTATGGGTGTTTAACGTCCCAAAGCGACTCAGGCTATTAGAGATGCCGTAGTGGAGGGCTCCGGAAATTTCGACTACCTGGGGTTCTCTAACGTGCACCGACATCGCACAGTACACGGGCCTCTAGAATTTCGCCTCCACCGAAATTCGACTTCCGCGGCCGGGATTGAACCCGCGTCTTTCGGGCCAGCAGCCGAGCGCCACAACCACTCAGCCACTGCGGCGGCTAAAGGTGCTTGATTGAGGTAGAGAATAAATTACAGCTCAATCCCGTTCAGGGCGACATTTTGAAGCAGCTTCTGAAGAAATGTGCCGTAATGTGGATGTCATGATCTTCGAAGGTCACCGGGTTAAAGTAAGCGTTATCGGTAATGAATTAGGCATTTCAGATAACGTGGTTTTCAGTGTTGTTCATGATGTTTTGATGCTGTGAAAGGTCAGTTCCCAGGGAGTACCAAGAATATGGATGTATAAGAAAATGCATGTTGCTAAGAATTCAGCAAAAAGAATGTACCCATGTAAACAGGAAATCCAGGGGAATTTTCATTTATTACAGGCGATACAAAATGTTCGCCAGCATGATCAGGCTAGCAAACAAGAGTTAATGCAATTGGAAAGACGAGGTATTATCCCCAAAGAAGTTAAGTAATTTTACATGGTGTAGTCGGCTGGAAAGGGCATGGCAACAGCTTTTTGTGACACAGAAGACGTTTTTATAGAAGAATTCACGCTACAGAAAACGTTTACAGGAGACAGCCTTGGAGACAAAAGGCATTACGCAAGGATGCTGTAGGGAAATGCCGTGGGAAGTAATTGGCGGATGTGTTGCTGCTTCGCAAATCAGAAGCTCCTATCGGCTTCGTTGATGTCCACCCTACAATGCAGCCCTGGCTCTCGGTGATTACTGTCTCTTTCGTAACAGGAATAAATTCCTGTTCTTATTAAATTATAAAATTTCTCGCGATTTCCTGATGAAAATGAACCGAAAGAGGCGGTGACGTAGTTCCTTCGGCAGTGAGGAGGCTCCTTTTTTTTCATAGGGCAAGCGATCATAAGGGAATAAGTGGAATATGTGCGTTGAAGTGAAGGGGCGCAACAGTGCAAATAACAAGCCATATTTGATCAGTAAGTTTTATTTTCGTATTCAGGTCGATAACTTACCGAACACCCGGAATCTGCGTGAACATTTCGTAGTTTACACGACTTAGCCGGCCTGCGCCTACTCTTTGCTGATTGGGTATTTACATTGGTGGCAAAAAATCGAAAGCAGCGTCAGGCCACCCTAATCGATTTACTGCGCTCAGTGCACTCACTGTAATTCTCATGAAAAGAAAAAGCGCCCAGAATTTTCGCCTTCTACCGTGGCGAGGACCTATAGGCATTTACACATATCGCACGCCATAGCGACTGCACTCATTTCCAGGCGCACCGGCATCTTCGCACTTAACTTGGAGGGGTTTTTCTCAAGGGGACACCACTCCCCCCCCCCCCCCCCTCACCTTCGTCCCCGGCGTACATATCTTTTATGGCAAAAGCGCAGCTACACGGCTACATTGTCAACAATATTTCCGAGAGAATTTTCTTCTCTGTAATATCGCAGTTTCTTTTATTCAGAACATACATACATGGCTTGGAGCGCTGGAATATGTTAGCGCATGAGTGCTGTCATGTTATTTTTTATATCTCACGGGCTTACTTTAAATGCCGGCAAAAGGTCTTAGCATAGGATATATGTTGCAGCAAAAAACTGGGTCGGTTGTTTCTTAGCCCTCTTTACAGCTTCACAAAACGCACATGGCTATGAAGCGAAATTTACAAATTTTGCAGAAAACCTATTAGCAAATTAATAAGCGGAATTTACAAACCTCTCGAAGAGCCTCGCACGACAGGAAACGATGTTTCACCCGCTGTATACATAAACACGTGCCTACTTGTGTATGTGTGTTTCCACACACACACACACACACACACACACACACACACACACACACACACACACACACACACACACACACACACACACACACACACACACACACACACACACACACACACACACACACACACACACACACACACACACACACACACACACACACACACACACACACACACACACACACACACACACACACACACACACACACACACACACACACACACACACACACACACACACACACACACACACACACACACACACACACACACACACACACACACACACACACACACACACACACACACACACACACACACACACACACTCACACACACACACTCACACACACACACACACACACAAACACACAAACACACACACACACACACACGCACGCACGCACACACACACACACACACACACACACACACACACACACACACACACACACACACACACGCACACACACACACACACGCACGCACGCACGCACGCACACACACACACACACACACACACACACACACACACGCGCGGAACGGGGCATTTATTTTTCAGTGCAATGCCGAGCAGCCTACGGTGAGATTTAATCTGGATTTTTTCCAATAAATAATTGTTTTTAATGCGCAAACATTACTAGCAGAATTAGGCCAAATTCCATCGGCGACCTTCGTTGTTGTTGAGGCTGATAGATGGTCCCAAAAATTTGACGGCATCACGCTGTTTCCAAGGGAGGCGCCCGCGCTGCGCCGGCCCTGTAAACTCTCTGGAAACATAAACGTAAGCAGCATTTTTATTTTGCTTCTCAGGACCGTCTTTATCACCAGTACCAGGTGTGAACCTATCGACGTATTTTATAGAGCGCACCCCCAGAAAATTCAGAGGAAGCAGAGACGTTTTGGCATATGAAAACAGGGGTACTAAATTCGTACACTTGATATCCGTGATGCTGTCTTCAGAATATGGAATAAACAACGTGATTCGCCTGCACCGACGCGATGCGCCAGGCGTAGCAGCCGTTAAAGATGAGGATTGTCCCAGGAAGTAGGAAATGAACTCCCCCATCTCCTGTGTCTTCCGAAAAAAAAAAAGCTCAGTTTCCATCTTAAATGTCCTTAAGCTTCGACACATTGGATACCGGTCAAAGTGTCCTGAAGGCGAGGGCACTTTGGACTCGCTGGCATAAACTGTGAAGTTTTAGGCAGGTGAGCGCGGCCTGGCGCTAGGGCGGGCGTGACAGAGAAGAGCCGAAAGTGTGGGAAAGTTGAATACGGAGGTGACTGACTGCCTTCAAATGAATTGCCGCAGGAATGCTAATCTCCCTCCTCCCCTGCGAATTAAACGAGAGCTTTGGAAATAACAATCTGTCAACAATACTGCGGAGAAGCTTCCAATTTCTGAAATACCTGGAATTCCGTTTAAATCTGGTGCTCGCATGCGTATGTAACCTGGGTGTGCGCCCTTGAGTGTGCTATACCTCGCTGTGTACGGCCTTGTACTCCCCTTAACGGCTACTAACTGCTTACAGCGATAACATAACCGTCGGAAATACCAAACTTGTTTGGTATCGGTTGGTTCAGACGCGTGTGGATTTTTATCAACAATCTCGCTTTCGTGCTACCTTCAAGGTTGTGTTTACTTTTCTGGAGGGCGGGGCTTGCGAAACAAAGTCCGTAGGGAGCGTTGTCCTTCTTTTAATCGGCTGCCCTTGCAGTTTCAACCTTCCCATATCTCATGATAGTTATGCAGCCACCAAAAAGATAGTGTTATCTGCCCCCTTTTGTGCCTATCCACCCGCTCCGTTTCACCACAATGCTGATACCTCTTCGCTGGCGGTGCACTTCCAAGGCTCGCCGGTCTCAAGCCATGGCCGCCAATGAGTTTATCTTGAGAGAATGCCCTGTAACTTCGTGGTATTTGCTTCCAGGCCTGACAAACATAGACGGAGAGAGTTTGCACGTTTCAGGAAACACTTCGCGACTAGCAGTGTAATGTGAACACACAGCGTAAGGAGCATGGACAAAGAATGACACAAAAAATATTAGACGCGGGCAAGCTCTGCCATGTGTATTCTTTTGCAATTATTTGTCCCTGTGCCTTCAGCTGCGCTTTCCCAATGAAGTGCCAGCTAGTCCGCGAGCTCGCTGCTGTAGCTTTGCGACGTTCGACGCGTGTCTCCATGTGGCCAGTTGAGAGTTCCCTGTAGCCTATATGAGACGACCTTTGCTTTTGCAGTGAACCAGCGTTCAAAGCCCCTGCTGCTTGTTCTTTCTTATACCACGGCACGTGTGCATATTCAGCTACAGAAGCTGGCAGGCTCATGGGAACATGAAAAGTGTGACGATATTCTGGTCGACACAGTTCTCAGTGGGCAGAGGTTTCCACCGCTGCATCATTTCTAAAGAGGATGATTGTTTTATGTGTATGTGCTTCAAGAGAGAATTTGAAAAATAAGAGACGCCGACCAGTGAAAGAAGGTTCGTTCTTGACGTTTCGGCTTCCACACGGATGCATTGTTCACAATGAATTCATCACCAAACATGGGTCGTTTAAATATGTTTGAATAATCGGCGCAATGAACGTGCGTATATCGGGTTCAGATTTCCGTCGTTCTGGTTTAACGTGTGTGACGTAGCTTGTATGATTAGGGATTCCAAATGAAGTCGTGATGCTGCTACTTTTTTCGTTGCCATGATCCTTGCCTTGTCACAGTCAATTTCGTGGCCATTCATGACGGCGTGCTTCGTTAAAGCGTTGTTGTGAATGTTTTCGTTCTTTACGTCCCGAGCGTGCTGCTGTAATCGCTTCCGTTAGATTCCAGTTTCCCCGATATACACACCGTTGCAGTTCGCGTAGGGGACTTCGTAAACAACTGCGGGGAATTTTTCCTCTGGCAGTGTGTCCTTCACATTTACAAGCCGATGGCGCATCTTTCTGGCCGGGACATGTGCCACCTGCACGTCATATTCCCGTAGCACACGTCCTAGGCATCCACTAGTTCCCGGGACATACGGCACAGAAACCCGTTTCTTGAGCGGAGGGCGGGCGTCCGGTTGTCCTTGTTTTGACAGCTGACGTTCCACCGCGTCGATGAAGCGCCTGGGGTATCCACAGTTTCTTATGTCATCCCATACCTTTATCGCGTCCAGGGTCATATCCTTGGGCCTTGTGCACATCCTTTTCGCACGCTGCACTAACGTGCTAACAACGGCCTTCTTATGGCTGGCAGGGTGCACTGAGTTGAAATTGAGGTAGCGGCCAGTGTGCGTCTAATTTCGGTAAACGCTGAAAGATAGACCCTGTCCTTCACGTGAAACAAGGACATCTAGGACTGGTAGTTTGCCGTCCAATTCTTCTATAGTGAACTGGATGGCTCTTTCCAGGCTGTTAAGATGGGTCAGAAACTTGCTCACCACGCCTTTTTGGATGATGTAAAAGCAGTCATCGAGGTAGCGGAAAAACACCTTCGGGGAAGGAACAAAGGAGGCCAACACCCGCTGTTCCAGCTTTTCTATGGTGAGATTGGCAGCCGTAACCGAAACTGAGACGCCCATAGGGATCCCGTGCACCTGTCTGTAAAAAGTTCCCATGAAAACGAAGTACGTGTACTTTAGGCCGAAGTCTAGAAGCCTGCGTAGGTCCGGTAAGTCTATCGGTGATCTCTCCGGCAAAGTCACCTCAGCCTCAAGGGCAGCACCTCCACCAAAATGTCACCGAAAGCCGGCAGAAAGGGCACACTAGCAAGGCAGGCACACTCAGCGAACGAACGCACGAGCCGGGGGAAGACAAAGAAGGCCAGCGGGTGCTGTCCCACCACATGGCGGCGCCAGTAAATGGCTAACACTGTGGCAATATTTATTTATCAGCAAAAATGGTGGGATTAGTCGGTAGTCAGTTGCGCCACATGGTCGTCAGTTGATGGCTGACGGTGATCTCTTGTGCTCGCTCGGCAGCTTTCACTTTCGCGGTCGGGTCCGGGCTGAGCAGCACATTTTCCTGTGCTTTGAGTGAGGAAGAAGCCACGAGACCTGAAGAAGGGAGATCCTCTGGACAGTCCCATTATATGTGATCTAAGGTAATTATGTCTCCGCAGAGTTTGCAGTGCGGACTGATATGACCGGGGATTATACGAGCTAAGAATTGCTTAACCGTTCTTGTTGTCTTTAACTCTGTCATTGTCAACCTAAGCGTTGCACGTCCCGCATATCAATATCTGAGAATATACCTGGGGGCAGGGATGCGAGTAGGTCTGGAGTCTGAGCCAAATTATTTCTTGATTTTTGGTCAGGGACGTGTGCGGTAGCGGTATGCTTAGCCTTGGCGTGGAGCTAGTCGGGGTGAGGTCACGAAAAAAGGTCACAAGCTACATGCATCGCTACAACCGAGTCCGAGATACCCACTGCTCGGCCGACGAAACCTCGAGCTTGATTTCGGGCAGCTTCGTTCTAGGGATTGTCTGTATGGGCCGGGAACCAGACCAGATCTATCTCCCAAGTATGTCTGTCGGGTTGAAGTAGTTTTAGAATTGTGAGAGCGGTGGATGAAACTCGGCCCCTCGCAACGTTACGTATGGTTTATTTAGAGTCGCTGATGATAACGTCAGAGTCTGTGTTCGCAATGGTCATGTCTATTGCTGCTTCTTCCGCGATTTTGGAGTTGTCAGTGCGTACTGCGGCCGCTCGGACCACTTTAGCGGGCGCGTCCAAATGTGGCTCGGTCACGGCGCAAATCGCAAATGTGAGATCCTTCGTTTCGTAGTCGGCTGCATCTACGCAAACCACTCCTCGTTAGTCCTTGTAGTTGTCGTATAAGGCTTTCGCCCTTGCCTTTCTTCTCCCTTCATGTTGTTCGCGCTGCACGTTTTTAGGCAGGGGAATATCACCAGCGCTGGTGATATTCGGAGGTCGTGGGTTCGGATCCCACCGGCGGCATGGTTGTTTTTTCTGCTGCTTTTTAAGTAAGTATTATTAACCCAGTGATTAGCACAACACGTAAAGAAATAATAATAAACATTCCCCTATGCACCTTGGTTTCGGTGACTGTTGGCTCCCTTCATAAGTTTTATATATATATATATATATATATATATATATATATATATATATATATATATATATATATATATATATATATATATATATATATATATATATATATAGACAAGGTAAAGGAAATCAGGGGCTCGTTTGACAAACATATTAAGGAAGCCAACTGTCACGGAAACTAAGGGGCATACGGGAATGTTTTTAATCTTTTTTTTTATTTGTCATCATCATCATCATCAGCCTTACTACACCCACTGCAGGGCAAAGGCATCTCCCATGTCTCTCCAATTAACCCTATCCTTTGCCAGCTGCATCCACCCTTTGCCTGCAAACTTCTCAATCTCATCCGCCCACCTAGCCTTCTGCCGCCCACTGCTCCGCTTACTTCCTCTTGGAATCCACTCCGTTGCCCTTAAGGACCAGCGGTTATCTTGCCTTCGCATTACATGCCCTGCCCAAGCCCATTTCTTTCGCTTGATTTCTACTAGGATGTCATTAACCCGTGTTTGTTCTCTCACCCACTCTGCCCGCTTCCGATCTCTTATCGTTACACCTATCATTTTTCTTTCCATGGCTCGCTGCGTTGTCCTTAACTTAAGCTGAACTCTTTTCGTTAGGCTCCATGTTTCTGCCCCGTAGAGTACCGGTAAGATTATGCTGTTGTACACTTTCCTCTTGAGGGAAATTGGTACACTGCCCCTCATGATCTGCGAGAGTTTGCCGTATGCGCTCCACCCCATTCTTATCCTTCTAGTTATCTCGCTCTCATGATCCGGATCAGCTGTCACTACCTGCCCTAAGTAGACGTCCGCGAATTCGACTAATAACTCTCCCCTGCTATTTCTAGAGCCTATCCCATAGTCACCTACCGCGTGGTCGTCAGCCTGCTTCTTGCCCACCTTCGCATTGAAGTCGCCGATCAGTACAGTGTACTGCGATTTTACTTTATTCATTGCCGATTCTACGTCCTCATAGAAACTCTCAACGGTCTGGTCATCATGGCTGGATGTGGGTGCGTAGGCCTGCACCACTTTGAGCTTGTACCTCCTATTCAGCCTAATTACTATAGCTGCTACCCTCTCGTTAATGCTGTAGAGCTCCTCTACGTTGCCAACTATATCCTTATTGATGAGGAATCCCACACCTAGTTCTCGTCTATCCTCTAACCCGCGATAGCACAGTATGTGTCCGTCCTTTAGTACTGTATACGCCTCACCTGTCCTTCTAACTTCGCTAAGCCCTATCACATCCCATTTAATTCCCGCTAGTTCCTCAAACAGCACTGCTAGGCTGGCCTCACTAGCTAAAGTTCTAGCGTTAAACGTAGCCAGGTACAGATTCCAATGGCGGCCTCTCCGGAGCCAGAGATTCTTAGCACCCTCCGCTGCGTCACAGGTCTGACGCGCCGCCGTGGTCAGTTGCTCTGCAGCCGCTGGGGACTGAGGGCCGAGGGTTAATTGGTTTGATCATAGAAGGTTGTGGCCAAGTACTACACCAGGGTGGCCAAATCCTGCTCTGGTGAGAGAGTGCGTTGTCGGTTCTGGTTACCGAGATCAGGCCGCACTCCAGGCCTGGTTATGCAATTCCATCGACACGCAGGATTTTTTTTTATTTTAAACCCGGTGGAGAATTGCGCGGCACCAGGATTTGAACCCCGGTCCTCTTGCACGCGAGGCGGATGTTCTACCTCTACGCCATCACTGCGATTTTTTATTTGTAGTGCCAATCAATCGGTTTAAAGAAAATTACTTATAAAGCAGCAGAAAAAACAACCATGCGGCCGGTGGGATCCGAACCCACGACCTCCGAATATCGCGTCCGGTGCTCTTACCAACTGAGCTACGGCGACGGCTGTCCAATCTGCTGCGTTCGTGGGTATTTATGTTTACTGCGTGTAAGCGAACCTTGAGAGTGTTCACCAGCGCCACCCTCGACCTTAGCGGTGGACCTAGCACGTCCTGTTATACCGCGAGTGTGACGTAGAACGTCATCTAACGTCATCTAACGTCATCTAACGCTATATATATATATATATATATATATATATATATATATATATATATATATATATATATATATATTGTTACGGGAATAAACGCCCAGGGCACGGCGCACGCCGACTAAAGGCCCTTTTCGCCGATCAAGGGAACTGCGCGGCAGATGAGGTGCGAGTGTCCCGCGGAGGAGCGAGCGCGCGCAGACGAGGATAAAGATTGGGGCCGCCGGCGCTGTTCCTTTGGCTCTCCGACTTTGTGTTCTTTCCTTTCGGCAGGACCGTCGCCCCGTTACATATTTTGGTGGCAGCGGTGGGATGGCGCCCACCTGCGCTCGGAAACAGGCTACGGAAGGGGCCGAGGACGGCGTGCAATCTCCGGCTGACGCGCACACGGCGCGGCGGATGGCGCCGCTGATCTCGGGCGTTCCGACGGCCTGCCCCTTTACCCGGCGCTGGTGGATAAGACGGGACAAAATAACAAGACGGGACAAATGCACAGTGAGGCAGTGAGAGAAGAAAAATCATTTGTCGAAAGCAGACGATGATGATGATGGTAAAGACAGACGAACAGTAGTGTTCCTGTATAAGCTCCCGCAGGGAGCATATACACGAACACTAACGGATGGATGGATGGATGGATGGATGGATGGATGGATGGATGGATGGATGGATGGATGGATGGATGGATGGATGGATGGATGGATGGATGGATGGATGGATGGATGGATGGATGGATGGATGGATGGATGGATGGATGGATGGATGGATGGAATGTAGGAGCGTCCCCTTTGAAACGGGGCAGTGGTAGTTGCCACCATGCTCAGTTCTTTCCTTTATTTTTGTTTAACTCTGTTGTAAGCTGTTAATAAAATTCGCCGCTTTCTTTAAAATACGTCTTCCTACACTTTAAAACTTATGTCACCTCTCTGCTTTTGAGCCACCAATCCTCCAATCGCTTTTTGCTAATTTCCACCGCAGGTTTATTTGCAGGACTATTGTTACCTCTAAACCCTAAGGCCCCAGGAAGAGTGCCTGTCCCTGCATCGACATCGGGATGGATACCACCACATTTTAGAATGAGGAGTTTTACCAATACCCCGGCTCCAATACCAGCGCCTGCGTGCTCGCCGGCAGGAGCCTGGGGAAAGCTACCAGGACCTTTCTGCGGATGTTCGGAGGTTGGCGTCGCAGCCGCTGACGGCTGCGCCACCTACCACCGTGGTCTTGGTCAGCACGGAAGTTTTTGTTGACGCCGTTCGGGACCCGGAAATTCAGCGCCAGGTCCGCCTCGGGCATCCCGAGTCTGTCCGCGGCGCAGCTGAAGGAGCTGACAGCCGTGGCCTCCCGGGCGTCGCTGTTTCTCGCAGCCTGGCGGCCATCCTAGAGCGCCTCGACCAGCGCCTGGACCGGCTGTTCGGGCTGCTGGAGAAGATGAAGCGCGACGTCGGGTATCACAGTACTCCGTCTTTGAATGACGGCGCCAAAGCCTCGGCGCAAATGGACGCGGCGGGCGCGAACGAGGAGATGGGTCAGACGGCTGAAGCCAAGTCAAAAGAAAAGAGCAAAGCAGAGGCTGAAGTTCTGGAGCAAGAACTTGGCGTCTGTGGCGATGAGGCAGCGCCGGACCAACCGAGTACGCAACGGTTAGGGCAATACATGAGCAAGTGGCAAGGACCAAGCTGGCTGCAGGTGGCGACGAGCGTGAGCGTGAGTGGAAGGGGATGGTGCGTCGGCCGGGAGGTGGAGGCGAATTGGATGCCTGTGACTGTTCCCGTGCCGCGTCCAGTTGTCCCGCAGACGCCCATAGTGTGGATGCAGCCTGCTTGTAGGTCGGCGTGGGGTCGGTTGTACTGTACCATGTGTTGTTTGCCGCCTCGCTCACCGGAGTGAACCTAGCTGGTGTGGGACGTTCTTCGACGACTGCAGACGCCTTGACCCAGCTCATAAACTTTAACGTCAACGAAGAGTAGGATCAGTTCATTTCAGTGGGCCCACGTTGCATCATCCCAGGTGACCCTGAATCAACGACCGATATGACATCGCCGCCTAAAGATGTGTGGCGCCATCCAACGCACTGCAGCTGGTCTATCCACACTGCAGATGTGGAAGACACCCCGTTTACCACGGGAACGCAGGAAGAGGCCACGCACGGCGGTGTGCCTCCAGAACCAAACACGAAGAAGCAACAGTGGACGCAAGAGCCAGTGGCAGAGAATGGTACGTGCTGAAGACGATCAGTCGATTCAGCTTGAGGTGATGGTGGTAACTGATGTATTCTCGACGGAATAAGTGGTTGAGGACGACGAGGGCAATGAGATTTTTCAAGAGGCACGGGGAGAAGTTGAGATGAATGTGTCTCCTAGTGTGGATATTCTTCCCGGAGATGCGGATGAATGCGCGATCGTAGGCGGTGAAGACGAGAGCTCAAGACATGTGCAGGGGTTTGACGACGCGGAGGAGAGCAAAGAAGAGTTCAGCGGCTGCTCGGAACTTCCGTCTGAACCCGAGTTTGAACACTGTTTCCGTACGCGGCAGAGCCGCCTACAAACAACTCCGCCATCTACCTGGACAGTTTGGTATCAAACGACACCTAAATGTCATTACAGCGTGATGATGCCTACTGTAAATCAAGCTGCGCTGGTGAGAAGAACCCTAACCAGGGCTTATCAGGACGAGTTCGATGCCTTTCTCAAGGAATGCGACCCAATCAAGGAAGTGCCGCAGGTTGTGCAGGAAATGCGCTCTCCATCAATTTCGCCGAGGGCGCGACCACACTCAGGCAGTACCTAGCCGGCCTGATGGCAGCCTGAAAAGCGACGCACGAGCTAGAGGACACCAACGGTGTTCGCACAGCGTTCTATCCAGACGGCGCCAACATGGCCGGTGCCAGCAACATCGCCGAAAAGCACGCCGGGTCTTCTCCGACTAGGTCGACTGCATCAGTGCTTCAGCCTTCCGACATTTTTCGCCCCGCCCCGTTGCACTGGAGCTTGCGGCCACTGCTGTGGGACGGCATCCCATGAGGCTGCCGTACTACCCGGCTGGCTTCCCTGGACTCGAACACCTGGACCGTCGCACTGCGTCGCACTAGACTTTCTTCCCCCCGCCGGTGGAAAGTTGTTACGGGAATAAACGCCTAGGGCTTGGCGTACTCCGACCAAGTGCCCTGCGCGGAAGAAGAGAGGCGCGCAGACATGGATAAAGATTGGGGCCCGCCGGCGGTGTTCCTTTGGCTCTCCCACTTTGTGTGCTTTCCTTTGGGCGGGACGGCCGTCCCGCTGCAATATATTATATATATATATATATATATATATATATATATATATATATATATATATATTGCAGCGGGACGGCCATATATATATATATATATATATATATATATATATATATATATATATATATATAATAGTATATACACTGAATGCGTGAGCGATTTATTGGCACAGCAAGGCTGCAAAGCACGAACATGGAGAGCATCGGTTAATATACGACTAAGCAACGCAATGAACACGCGCACAACCATCCTTGCTCAGACGTAGGACACGCAGGATACATGCCTCGAAAAGCAGCTAAACCACCACAAAACCTTCACAAGTTTGAAATACGTGCACTCTGCGCAACTGCAAGGCTATTGCGTTCGATTTGGCTGAAACGGATTTCCTTTCGTGAAGGTCGCTTAGTCTGCCGTAAAATGATGGTGCAGGATAGAGGAAACCTTCGGCCTGGTAATGTGAAGTATTCTTTTCTGCCTTCTTTCAATTCAAGTAGCTTAGTATTGATAGGTTAAGCTTGAAGCGATCGCCTTCAAATCACGCCAGACTGCATTTAATGCGATCCTCCTAATAGCGATGTCGCTGATAACTTATTGGCATCATTGACGTTCAGCTCCAGCAGTAGGCCGTAATCTCTTTATTTCGCAGTAAAGAACAACTGGCACTCAGCTCCTGTTATGCAGTTCCGATGGGGAAATACGAAGTGCATATTCTGGGGTCAGTTTTTGTGGCTATGAAGGGTGACCAGTTTGAAGGGCAAGCACAAAAAGAAGCAAAAAAGCTGCACAGTTTCATAGGGCCAATACTAATGCACAGCTTGACACTTGTTGTAGCAACTAAATAAATTTTATGCAGTTAACACACACACACGCGCGCGCGCACACACACACGCATACACACACGCACACGCACGCGCACTCTCTCTCTCTCTGCGGTGTAACGAATATGTAGTGTTTTTCTGCATCTAGGTAAGTTGATTAAGGGCAAAAGCTTTGCCAAACGTTACGTAACCTCCCATACCGGAAGATGAAAAAGACGGTACACGATAAATGATAGCGCTCATTCTTATCTAACGTTGCTTGTGGGGAGGCCTTGCAGTTATTGTGACCCCCGTACATAATATATGTGACCTGAGCAACCCTAAAGTCTAAGCCTTGCCGGTCTCTACCCACAGTATGATTACACCGACAGCGTGAAATCTCGATCAAGCATTGCCAGTGGCTGCGCAAAGCACCAACACCGAAGGCAGTACAGAAAGGCGGCATTGTCCTTGGGTGCGCGGCGGGGCATCGGCGTGCGCGAGCCTGGCGTGGAACCGAGCGCGGTGCAGACAGACAAACTGGAGCGAGCGTCACGAGCGATTCTGCGATAGAGTCGGCCTCCAGAAAGCGAGGCCGATGCGACAAAGCGATAAACGAGAACGGGCGCGGTGCTAGCGGCTGGCTGTCCCCTGTTACGCAACCCTGAGTCCCGCACAACTACGCGCAGCGGTTGAGTGACCTCGCGAATGTATGGCCAATGCGACTTCGAGAAATTTGGCCGCGGTATCAAAGGCGTTCTGAGAGAGCAGCGCGAAGTCTAATCCGCGTCAAGACGCTGATTCTGAGCCGCACTGTCGAGTGGCTTACAAACGGTCACCGCCCGGCGCACGTGAGACGACCGGCGGGGAAGCTCGCGTCCTTGGTGCTGGCTCCCTGGTCGGCCTTGAGCGGCCTCTGTCTGGGTGACCCCCGCAATGCCGCTGCTTCGTATACATTCACAGTCGATGTGTGCACGCGGTTGTCGTCCTAACGGCAGGCTTTCCTTTGCTTGTCTTCGCGCCATTCTCCCACGGGTGGTCGGACCGATCCCTGCGAAAAGGCGTCGTGCATTGCGTAAGAAGCATTCACAGGACAGTAAATAGTAAGACGCCTTCAATTTTTTTTAGATAAGTGGCGTAGAAGAAAGAAGTGATACCTTATAATTTGTACGAGCGCAGCACAGGCGAATCAATATCGAAGTTCCACGCTCGTCACAGATTCATAGTTTTTCTTCACCGCGAATAAAGCTACAGCGGTTCATATGAGCAGGTGTCTCAAGTGGGTCACGTGTCACCCACGTGACCTCTTCAAATGAAAAAAAAAACAAAGATTGAAATACCTCAAAGCGTTTTGCTTTTCGCAGATTAGCGTTTACGAGAAATGATCGGTTTTGCACCCTCCCCCCCCCCCCCCTCCGCCCATCTTTTACGCAGGGGGCTTTGAAGAGATATCGAACCGGTCACCTGACATTGAGGAAGTAGCCACCTATATAGTCCAGAATACGCGACTAGGCTGCACATTTTTTCGCATTCTTTCAGCGAAGAGGAGCACAGTTTGTGAGACTAGTTTTTCCACACGTTACTTAACAAGATTGACTACCTAAAGCAAAGTGATAACTCGAATTTCATTCTCTAGCAGAAATGAACTATGAATGAAGACATTGCTTATGTCACGAAGAACCACTGATAGTCCAACGACCGTGAGATACTGCACTGCGAAAAAAAGGGGGTTTTTAATTTCACATCAGTGGGAGGATTTTCGTATTTGGCCTTTCAACTTCTAAAGTGGGCAACATTTATTTATTTCCAACAACAAATGCCTGGCCTTACACATTGTTCTGTTTGCCCGTAGAAACTGCGTCACAAATTTCCTTTGGTACCGTGACGACACCACACTACGGGCACGTTTTATGTTCGCATTTCAAAGTTGCATATCAGTTACTTAGTCACAAAAACTGATGCGATACATTGCTCGTCGTGTTTGCCCTTCCCAACTGCAGAACTCTTTCTTATCTAGTTAGAACAAAACATCACAGGGAGCCTTTTGTGTGCTTGTCTTTCCAAACCCCATATCAGTTGTCTAGTCACAAGAACTGACGCCAGACAGTGCACTTCTTATTTGGCCTTCGTAGGTTTGCTTAAGTGGGCTTAACGCCCCAAAGCGACTCAAGCTATAAGGGACGCCGTAGTGGAGGGCTCCTTCGATTTCGACCATCTAAGGTCCTTAAACGTGGACTGACATCGCACAGTACACGGGTGTCTAGCATTTCGGCTCCATCGAAATACCACCGCCGCGGCCGGGATAGAACCCGCGTCTTTCGGGCCAGCAACCGAGCGCCATAACCACTAAGCCACCGCGGCGGCTATGTTTACCCTCTGGAACTGCATAACATATTTACTCTTCTCGAGTTACAACAAATGTCGCACTGCGCACTCTTTTGTACTGGCCTATCTAAGCTGCATAACATTAATTTAGTTGCCACGACAAATGTCAGGCTGCGCAGTTTCTTGTATCTGTCCTCAAAAACTGTATAAGCTGATTCCTTTTATGTGGTTATTACCAATGCCATAATGCGATCCTTTTCGCTTTTGCAGTTCCAAACTAGACAATATTTATTTAGTCACAGAAACAGTTGCCATACTCTGCACTTCATATTTACACTTCGGAACAGCATAATTTATTTTTTTTTTATCTGGTTACAACTAACACCGCACAGTACACGCTTTTGAGGTTGGCCATCTAAACTGCATAACATTTATTTAGTTGCAACAAGAAACGTCAGGTTGTGCGTATTCTTGTATTTGTCCTTCCGCCGCGGTGGCTCAGTTGTTAAGGCTCTCGGCTACCGATCCGGAACACCCAGGCTCGAGCCGAGCCCGGCGGCAGCGCTTCGATGCAGGCAAAACGCAAATGCGCCCGTGTGCTGTGCGATGTGACTGCACGTTAAAGATCTCCAGGTCGTCTAAATTATTCCGAAGACCTCCTTTACGGCATATCTTCCTGCTTTCCTTCTTCAACTCCCTCCTTTATTCCTTCCCTTACGGCGTGGTTCAGGTGTCGGCCGATATGAGAGACAGATACTGCGCCGTTTCCTTTCGCCAAAAAACAATTTTCAGTTTCAATTTCCTTCTAAACATTATCACTTATTTGCTTTTATTTCCTGTAACAAATGCCATTTTCCGCTCTTCTTGACGTCCGCCCTATTAAGCGGATTCTGGTGTGGGATAACTGGTCCATACTTTCTACGACAAAGATTGACACAGCGTAACGGAAGGAGAACGAGAAGAAGAAACCCGAAACAGTGGAAGGGCGCTGTTTTTTGGCTTCTCCACGGCTGCCACACTCGTCCTAGATGACAGATCTGAGACAGTCCTGGTACAACCTTACTTGTCACCAGTACTCAGATTCAGGACCTTGCCGACGCGTCGTGCGTGGCCTCAGGAAGGCGCCAGTCCACCAAACAAGGCCTGAACCTTTAGCGCGATTATTCTTCTCTTGAGGCAGTACGAGAGCACTCTCGACTTGCAGGTGGTGTCAGCAAGAACGAGCGCGGCAGCCGTGGAGTAGACAAACGTCTTTGTCGTAGAAAGTATGAATCAACTAGCCCACACCAGAATCCTCTTAGAACGTATTTCTCCTACATTGGGGTCTTTCTTCTATTAGCGCCCCATGCACAATTCTGCCATAGCCCTGTTCGACCTTGTTGCAGTCACCACCTGCAAGTCGAGAGTGCTCTCGTACTGCCTCAAGAGAAGAATAATCGCGCTAGAGGTTCAGGTCTTGCTTGGTGGACTGGGGCCTTCCTGGGGCCACGCACGACGCGTCGGCAATGTCTTGAAGTCTGAGTACTGGCGACAAGTAAGTGTACCAGGACTGTCTCAGATGTGTCATCCAGGACGAGTGTGGCAGCCGTGGAGAAGACAAAAATCAGCTCCCTTCCTGTGTTTCGTGTTTCTTTTTCTCGTCTTCGTTCGGTTGCGCTGCATCAATCTATGCCCTTTTAAACTAAAGTACATTTGCAGAAACTGCTGTCATGCTATGCACTTGGTATTTGCCCTTCGGGACTGCATAACTCATTTCCTTTATTTCAGTTACAACAAACACTGTCCTGTGCACTTTTTTTGCTTGTCCATCTAATCTATGCCCTTTTAAACTAAAGTACATTTGCAGAAATTGCTGTCATGCTATGCACTTGGTATTTGCCCTTCGGGACTGCATAACTCATTTCCTTTATTTCAGTTACAACAAACACTGTCCTGTGCACTTTTTTTTGCTTGTCCATCTAAGCTTCATAATACTTATTTATTTGGAAGAACCAGGCTGTATTTGCCCTTCGGGACTGCATAACTCATTTCCTTTATTTCAGTTACAACAAACACTGTCCTGTGCACTTTTTTTGCTTGTCCATCTAATCTATACCCTTTTAAACTAAAGTACATTTGCAGAAATTGCTGTCATGCTATGCACTTGGTATTTGCCCTTCGGGACTGCATAACTCATTTCCTTTATTTCAGTTACAACAAACACTGTCCTGTGCACTTTTTTTTGCTTGTCCATCTAAGCTTCATAATACTTATTTATTTGGAAGAACCAGGCTGTGTACTTTTTGTATTTGCCCTTTTAAACTGCATAATTTATTTTCTTCGATTAGGTTGCAGCTAATGCTAACATGCACAATTTTTGTGCTTCCCTGCGCCGCTACACCACATATTTATTGTCGTAACAAATGCCAGTCCGTGCATTATTTTGCCCCTTTTCTTTCGTGTAGTTATTTTTCACGCTTGGGCCTTAAAACGGAACAAATACTTTTTGTTTTGTTACAAGAGTGATTTCGAATTGTACAATCATCTGTACTTGGGTTTCAAAGCTGCATGCAGGACTTATTAGTTTTTACCTAGTTTCGACAATAGCTAAACTTATTCATTCTATGCCAAGTGCACCAGAGTGTTCACTCGAACCTCTCGGATTTCTGTTGTGACATTCCGTGTGTGCTACGAGGATCCACGTTCGACGGCGCGGCGTAGACGGAGACCCGTGACAGCGGCATCATCAATTACCCAGCCATGCTCTTTGAGTGACGACCAGAACAACCGGACCCGCCGCCGCCCCGGGGAAACAGGCTTTATCCTCCCCAATTTCCGGGCACATTCCAGGACAAGGGAGCTGTCAGCGGGCCAGAGCGCGCCGTACCACAGCCGACGCTATGCGCTACCGCGAAGACAACATTCTTTCCCTCCTTCCCCTTTCGACGTGGGCTATCGCCGGGAAGGCACCCACAGCTTCCCGCCGTGCCTCGTGAACAAAAGCGCATTCCCAGAAGGGCCGTGACGGACACCTGTCATGGCGGACAGGCAGTACTCGTCAAGAATGTGGAAAGACAGGCGCTAGTGAATTAGCTCCGAAGAGAGAGCCTGTGTATACTCTCACTTGAGAGAGAGTGGTGGCGTTTTTGTTGTTTATTTAGTTTGTATTGTTAACAGACTCTGGGTTCGAGGCTAAGCCCAACCCAAGGGGTGGTCCCCATCTCGCATGTTATTTTGGATTGGAGAATTGATGCTTTGGGCGGGCCACTGGAAATGACCGCCCTTAGTCCTTTGTTAATCAAGTGCTTAAAAGCACATGTAAACGGATGCAGTCCAGTCTGAGCTGGGGCTCCATGCTTAGCATGTAATGTGATGCTACTTAGGCACTAACCTGCCCGGTCGATGAGTAAAGTAGTGCAAAGTTTGTTCTTTTGTAAATTCAGTTCTGCTTTTTCCAGTTTAACTCTCTGTATATGTATGTTGTAAAATTATGCTCTGCTGTCATCATCTACAAGATCGCCTCCTGTTCATCTTCCAAGCCGAACGACACTAGAGGAAGGGTTTGTGAACCATCCTCGAAGAAACGGACGACTACAGAAATTCTACTGCATACACGCTCAGGACGACATCGTTCGCCAAGAGGGCCTTCAGCGCCGAAGCCCGACGGCGTGCAGCTTCTGCCAGCAACCGCTCGAGCCCAACTCCGGAGCCACTCCATCGCCCCCATGAAGTCGTCGGCACGTAAGCTCGGACGCCTTAGCCTCTGATGTATAACCTTAATCATGTGTAATTATTGAATATACCTGTTTGTTTAAACTGAGCCATACGGTGTCTCTTTGCCTCTCCGTCCCGTGTGGACCTGCGCATTATGGGGGTCATCACACTGGTATCAGAAGTGGGGTCTCAAAAGCAAATGTCCTCTGAATGCTGTGACATTCATGACTTCAAAATTGTAATCAAAAGGGAATCACGGGACTGAGTGTGGGACTTTTACCCCCATTTGAGAGGCTTGAGGCACTGGAGGGCTTGAGAAAAAAAAAATGACTGTATCTGAGGGAGCTCCCACTCCACAGCCGTCGCTCGGAGCAAGCATGCTGGCATTAGGAAGCGTCATTCCGACGTTTACGGGAGATAAGACAGGGGTTCCAATCTGCGATTTCTTTTCCATGCTAGAAGAGATTGGGAAAATGGGGGGATGGTCCGATGCTCAAATGCTGGGAATGGCGAGGTGTAAGATGGCAGGAGCTGCTCATGATTTTGCATGGCGAGACGAAAAAGTAAAATCCACAAAATCATTTGCGGAATTTAAGAAGCTCGCGTTTGAGCATTTCGACACTGAACCACGTCACGTGCGGGTACAGAGGTTCCGTGACGCCGGACAGATGGTAGGGGAGGACGTGCGAACATTTGCGTCGCGGCTTCAGCGCCTAGCACGCGATACGTTAAGCAGTGAGGAGGAAGGAGACCAGCTAAGGAAGAAATACGCGGAGGATCTACTTAAAGAGGAAATGACCGCTTTGTTCGTGGCTGGTCTGCAAGACCCCGTGCGCCGGTTCGTGCTCTCGCGCAAGCCGAGCAATTTCGACCAAGCCGTGGAGGCCGCATTGGATGAGGAACAAAATGAGGCGTTAACGACAGCCGCAGCGAGAGTACGCGTCATAGAGAGAGCGGTGCTCAACCCTGAGGTTGCTCTCTTGACAGAGCGGTTAGATCGCTTAGAACAGCTGCTATCTCAGCAGGTAGAATGCCAGGTTGAAGCGCGCGCTCAACAGCGCCCATTCGCTGGAAACCGGAGACCGCCACAAAGCTACAGGCGCGGTATGCGAGATTTTGAAGAAATCGTATGCTTCGCTTGCCAGGGTCGCGGACACATCGCCAGGTTCTGCCAAAACGTGCGCCGTGGGGAGCCACAAAGAGAAGCAGGCGAGACACGCCCTAAGCAAGCCTACAGCGGGGCTCCAGATACCGAGTCAAAAAACTAGTTAGTCCTCCCCAGCCTGAGGAGCGTGGGGAGGGAGCAGTAGATGATGAGGTGGTGGTAGTTTGTGTGGCCGACGAGGCATGCCCTGTTGTGCGTTGCAAGTTAAATGGTTGTTGTATGGAATTGTTGATAGATACGGGGTCAAAGGTGACATTGCTTAAGGAGAGCAGTTTTAACACGCTTCGAAGGAAGGGGGACCGCGAGGTGTTGGAAGCGTCTGGTGGTATGGCAACCAAATTTGTAGGCATAACGGGGGATCCTCTTGGCATAAGTGGACTCTACCGGTTACACTTCTCTCTCGGCGGAATTGCATTGGAGCACCCCTGCTACGTATGCCCGGACACGGTGTCTCTGCCAAACGGAGTGTCAGGTATATTAGGGCAGGATTTTTTGAGAAAAGGGAAGGTAGTAGTCTCATTCTCTGAGGAAGAGGTTAATGCGGGCGGCTCAAAAGTTCCGTTTTTGAACAGGAGAGGGGCTGAGATTCGCATTACCGATATTGACACCCGTCAAACAGTGGGATCATTGGAGAAGGTATATTCGCGGGCTGCCGTCCGGCTGGTCGAGGAGGCGGTCGTCCTTCCTTGGTCGGAGCACACTTTGTACGCGTTTGTGCCTTCAGATGTAGAGAGCGGCGCCGTGGGAGTGCTTGAGCCGGTCGACTCTCTCAGCAATGGCCTGAAGGCAGCCGCGTGCCTCGTGACAGTTAATGACGCCCACAGAGTGCCCCTACGGGTGGTTAACTGTAGCCAGCAGCCACTGAGCCTTCCCAAGAACAAAACATTGGCTTTCTTCACCTCTGCGATAGAGCAACGTGAGCCCACCGATACGGTACTCGCAACTGTAGAGCATGCTAGTCCTTCGGCTGCTCCAAAGGTGTCGTTCGATCTTTCTCACGTAAATTCGAGGGAGAGGGAGGCTCTGGCTGGTTTGCTGAACGACTACTCGGAGGTATTCGCCGCGTCCAACCTGGATTTGGGCTGCTGTGGCGTTATAAAGCACAGGATAGAAACCGGCACTTCATCGCCCGTTTACCAGCGTGCGTACAGGATTCCTTACTCCCAACGTGAGGAGATGGAGCGGCAGGTGCAGGACCTGATTGATCGCGGCATTGTCGAACACTCAAAGTCACCCTGGGGAGCACCAGCACTATTGGTGGAAAAGCCAGATGGCTCGTATCGATTGGTAGTGGACTACCGCAAACTAAATGCCGTAACTCGCATCGATCCATACCCCATCCCCAATATACAGGAGACGCTTTCTCAGCTGGGCTCTGCCAGGAACTTCACGGTAGTGGACATGGCGGCGGGATTCTGGCAGATAGCAATGGATCCGGCAGATGCCGAGAAAACGGCATTCAACACGCCCTCAGGGCACTATGAATGGAAAAGAATGCCGATGGGTCTGGCCAACAGCCCTGCTGTCTGGCAGAGAACCGCTGATGTTATCCTGGCAGGTCTTCTGGGGAGGCTGTGCTTCGTGTATATGGATGACATTATCATATACAGTGACAGTTTTGAGAACCATTTGCGCAATATTGAGCAGGTTTTGGTGCGACTAAGAGGAGCGGGTCTCAAGCTGAAGCCCTCTAAGTGCCAATTCCTCAAAAACGAGGTGAAGTACCTCGGGCACGTTGTTTCAGCTGACGGCGTGCGACCGGACCCTGAGAAACTAAGGTGTGTCTCGGATTTTCCATCCCCGACTAGCGTCCGCCAGGTCCGGCAGTTTCTCGGCCTGATCGGTTACTACCGAAGGCACATAGAGGAGTTCGCCAAGCTCGCTAAGCCGATCACCGCCTTAACAGTCAAAAATGTCGCCTTTCGCTGGGACGAAAACGCGGAGAATTCTTTTGGGGCCTTGAAAAGGAAGCTAATGAGTGCACCGCTGTTGCGCCACCCGGATTTTAATTTGCCCTTCGTTATGGCCACAGATGCGTCAAAGTTCGCAGTTGGTGCCGTGCTATCTCAGGTTATCGAGGGCAAAGAACATCCCGTTGCTTTTGCTAGCCGACAGCTGAGCCCCACAGAGCAAAAGTACGGAGCTACGGAAAGGGAGTGCCTCGCCGTTGTCTGGGCAGTAAAGCACTTCAGATGCTACCTTTACGGCCGCAAATTCAAGCTAGTCACAGACTGCCATCCTCTGAAATGGGTGATGAGTGTCAGGGACCCTAGCTCGCGACTCGCTAGATGGAATCTACACCTGCAGGAATACTGCTTTGAAGTTGAGCACAAGTCAGGAAAGACACACCTGAATGCTGATGCACTCAGCCGCACAGCTGCCGTGGCAGCTATAGATGAGTTTGTCCCCGTAGTCGACCCCGCCGAATTACGCACAGAGCAGTGCAAAGATCCTGACCTGAAGCGAATAATCGAAAGCTTAGAGGGCGCACCGTCTCACCCCGAACAGCTAGGTTATTTCATTGACAAAGACGGCACCCTGTGTCGGCGCACGAGGCCAACCAGGAAAGGGAGACCAGAGAAAACCGCTTGGGAGAGAGTCGTCATACCTCGGTCGTGGACAGAAAGGGTTCTTCGTGAGTTTCACGATGCGCCATGCGCCGGTCATTTTGGCGTAGCAAAGACACGCAGGCGTGTGGAGCGTTTGTACTTTTGGAGTGGCATGCGACAGGATGTTAGAGACTACTGTGCGAAGTGTCATTCCTGTCTCGAAAGAAAAACACCCAAGGGACGAAGACCAGCTCCAATTCAGCCGTTCTCTGAGGTTTCGGCTCCCTTCGAGCGGACAGGTATGGACATAATGGGCCCATTGCCCACGACCACTTCCGGAAACAAGTACATTTTAGTATTTGTCGATCACCTTTCAAAATACGCGGAAGCGGTAGCACTCCCAGATCAGAAGGCAGACACGGTTGCAAGAGCATTTGTCGAACAGATCGTGCTCCGACATGGACCCCCGAGGCAACTCTTGACAGATCGGGGAACGAACTTCGTGTCGCAGCTAATGAGGAGAGTTTGCGAGCTGCTTAAGATCGCTAAGAAGCAGACAACACCGTACCATCCGGCTTGCAACGGCGCGGTGGAGCGACTGAACCAAACCGTGGCCGGGTTCCTGTCGCATTTTGTTTCGCGCGACCAGCGGGACTGGGACTTGTGGCTCCCGTATGCAATGTTTGCCTACAATTCCGCAGCACACGAGAGCACGGGCGAATCGCCATTCTTTCTTCTCTACGGCCGAGACCCGGACCAGCCTAGTGAAGTGCCAGAGGGCCCCCGTCGTGTCCCATACGCTTCACTGGACGACTATAAGGTTGAGCTAGAATCGCGCTTGCAAGTGGCGAGGGACATCGCAAAGGAGTCCTTAAAGAAAGCGGCGAAGCGCAGGAAGGAGGTGCACGATCGCAGTGCTAGAGACGCGCCGTTTGATGTGGGGGACAGCGTGTACATTGAAAACTGCCAAAGGCAGATTGGGCTAGCTCGTAAGTTCCAGACGAAGTGGAGAGGACCGTGCGAGGTTGTCGAGAAGCTTTCTCCGGTAAACTTCAGAGTCCGAGACGTGAACCGGCGTTTGATAAGGATACACGCAAATCGCCTCAAGTCGGCACCGGTTCAGTATTCACGAAATGAGGAAAGGGAAAGCGCGGATTTTGATGGGGACAGAAGTGAAGCGGAGCGCGCAGATAGTTCGCAAGAAACGCCCTCTCCTGCATTTGTTCGGCAGGCGCCCGAGGTGACGGCCGGAATGCCACCGGATTTACTTCATGCATTGCTAGAAGAAGAAGCGCGCGAGGTTGCCGCGCAGATAACGCCAGGAGAGGCTCCTGCCACGAGCCCTCGCGAGTCCCAAAGCAGACAAAGGGGCACAGACTTACTTAGTATGACTCATGAAGGCCGATATCCGCTGCGAAATCGGAAAGCTAAGTCGGACTAATGGCGTAAACAGAGCGGAGTTGTGAACTGGTTAGAATTGTGTAATGCCGCAGCTCATAACATTGCTATGTGCTTATGTGTTAAGTTATCGGAGTTGGTAGTTAAACCTTTCTGTCATTAAGTAACACCTTCACAGGAGAGCATGCGGAGCGCATGCAGAACCTGCCCTACTTCCTTTCGTTATCTATATTTTTGTCTGTGCCGTGATCGTGCTAGAAGTGGGAGCTCCTTTGTAACTGTGGTAAATTTATTTCGTCCAGTTTGGACTAGAAAGGAGAGGCTTGGGTGCTGAGTTTCATGTTTATCTGTAAAAGAAGATCAGTGCTGCCCCTGGAGACGCCAGTATTGACAGCGGAGGCATATGGTGTTGTGCAGTGGTGTTGAGTGCAGCGAAAAGTGTTTTGTCGGACGCACTGTGCGAGGCGATTCAGAAAGACAAGGGGAGCTGCGTGGACTCAAATGTTCGGAGAACATTCTTCTGGAGGGTGAGCGAGTGTGACATTCCGTGTGTGCTACGAGGATCCACGTTCGACGGCGCGGCGTAGACGGAGACCCGTGACAGCGGCATCATCAATTACCCAGCCATGCTCTTTGAGTGACGACCAGAACAACCGGACCCGCCGCCGCCCCGGGGAAACAGGCTTTATCCTCCCCAATTTCCGGGCACATTCCAGGACAAGGGAGCTGTCAGCGGGCCAGAGCGCGCCGTACCACAGCCGACGCTATGCGCTACCGCGAAGACAACATTCTTTCCCTCCTTCCCCTTTCGACGTGGGCTATCGCCGGGAAGGCACCCACAGCTTCCCGCCGTGCCTCGTGAACAAAAGCGCATTCCCAGAAGGGCCGTGACGGACACCTGTCATGGCGGACAGGCAGTACTCGCCAAGAATGTGGAAAGACAGGCGCTAGTGAATTAGCTCCGAAGAGAGAGCCTGTGTATACTCTCACTTGAGAGAGAGTGGTGGCGTTTTTGTTGTTTATTTAGTTTGTATTGTTAACAGACTCTGGGTTCGAGGCTAAGCCCAACCCAAGGGGTGGTCCCCATCTCGCATGTTATTTTGGATTGGAGAATTGATGCTTTGGGCGGGCCACTGGAAATGACCGCCCTTAGTCCTTTGTTAATCAAGTGCTTAAAAGCACATGTAAACGGATGCAGTCCAGTCTGAGCTGGGGCTCCATGCTTAGCATGTAATGTGATGCTACTTAGGCACTAACCTGCCCGGTCGATGAGTAAAGTAGTGCAAAGTTTGTTCTTTTGTAAATTCAGTTCTGCTTTTTCCAGTTTAACTCTCTGTATATGTATGTTGTAAAATTATGCT